>LLCB01000033.1:0-287277 GCA_001414345.1 Hymenoscyphus infarciens | reverse complement strand
AAAAAAAACACTCTCTCTAGACTTTTTATTTTTTCTTCTAAGTACTTTATTTTAGATATATTTTTTAAACTAAGTTAAGAGCTAGATTATAAGTTAGTTTATAATTTTAAATTGTTTTATAAATCAGCTTAAATTACCTTAAATCGTTTTATGAATCGGTTTCTTACTTTAAATCGTTTTATAAATCACTTTAAATCGTTTTATAAATCGGCTTAAATTACCTTGAATCGTTTTATGAATCGGTTTCTTACTTTAAATCGTTTTATAAATCAGCTTAAATTACTTTAAATCGTTTTATAAAACGTATTAATATCTTGAACTAGTATTAAACCAGTATTAAGTCTAAGTTGATACTAGCTCAAAACCCTAGTAGAGGGCATATAAGTAATTTAGATATTTCTATATCCTTTTTAAAGCTCTAAAGTAAGCTATACTAGGATTAGATATAAATCTAGTATATCTATTAACTATAAAGGTAATATTAGGTCTAGTTTTAGTATTAAGGTATATTAAAGACTCTATTTCTTATTAATAGGTAGTAATATTATCTTTAGTAGCTTAATCTTTGTTTTTATCTAAGTATAAGCCTAGTTTTATAAGTATAGATATAGAGGTTAGTTTATCTTTATTAAATTTAGTCTTAATATTAGTTAGATATTTGTTTTAATTTATAGTAAGTATTTAATTACTAATATTATACTTTATTTCTATTCCTAAGAACTAGTTTATAAGGTTTAAATACTATATTTTTAGAACCTTACTTATATTAGATATAATATTATCTATGTCTTTCTTATTAGGTCTAGTTATTATTAAGTTATTTATATAGTATATAATAATAACTTTAGTAATTCTATTAATAAAAATGCCTTAGTTATATAGTAAGACTATAAAGCCTAGCTTAGAGTAAATGTCTAATAGATATTTATACTATAGCCTAGGCGATTATTTTAGTTTATATAAGGCCTTATTAAGTTTATAAACCTTATTATCTACTTTAAAGCTTATAGGTTATTTAATATAGATATCTTTATCTATATTAATATATATAAATACGTTTTTAATATTATATTAATATAAATACTATTTATTTATTATAGCTAGTAGAAATACTAGTTTATATATCTTAGGTTTATATATAGTAGAGAACGTTTTTAAGTAATTAATACTTAAAACTTAATTAAATCCTTATACTACTTATCTAGTCTTATATTTTATAATATTATTATTAAGGTTAGTTTTAATTTTATATATCTATTTATCTTTTAAAGGTATTCTATTACTAGGTAAGTCTACTAGATCCTAAGTGTTTTATAACTTTAGTTTATCTACTTCTAGTTTTATAGTATAAAGCTATTTAGTACTATTAATATTAGATATAGCTTCTTTATAATTAGTAGGCTTATTATTAATATTAGCTACTAGAGCTAGCTTATTTATATTATCTATATTATATAGATTATTTAGTTTATTAGATTTAGACTTATTTATTTTAAGACTATTAAGTTTAGTATTATTTATGTTTAGTTCTTCTAAGTTACTAGTTATAGTTAATATTTCTTTATTAGACTTATTAATATTTATATTATTAGTCTTAATATTATTTATACTAAAATTACTAAGATTAGACGTAGAATTAGATATGTATTTAATTCTAATCTTATTTATATCTAATCCTCTTAGATTAGAGTTCTTTTTATCTTCTAGTAAGCTAGTATTTATATAATTACTATTATTTATTATATCTCTTATAGTATTTAAAAACTTATTTTCTATTATATATATATCTCTAACTTAAATAGGTTTTTTAAGTATAATATTATAGAGCTTATATAAGTTTTTATTAAAGCCTATTAGTATAGCTTTATTAGCTTTTTTATCTAGCTTTTTAATACTATTTTATTTATTTTTATAATAAACTATAGAACTAAATGTTTTTATATTACTTATATAAGATTATTCTATATATTTAAGTTTATAAGGAGTTTTATAGTCTAATTTAGAGTAAAGTATTCTATTATATAGATAAGTAGCTATTAATATAGCTTCTTTTTAAAATATAAGGAGTAAGTTAGCTTAATATAAAAGATATTTAGCTTTATTAAGTATAATATAATTTATTCTCTTTATTAAACTATTAGGTTTAAGAGTATAAATAAGTAATAATTAATATATTATTCTATATTCCTTTAAATAGGTATTAAATTTATTATTAACGAGTTTAGTACTATTATTTATACTAAATATTCTTATATACTTATTATTTATATTATTTTCTTCCTTATTCTTAAATTCTTTAAAAGCTATAAAGGCCTTACTTTTACTTCTAAGTAATTTAACTTCTAAGAACCTAGAGTACTTATCTAGAAAGGTTATAAAGTATTTATAGTTATTATAAGTATTAGGTTTTATAAGACTATATAGATTACTACTAACTTTTTCTAATAGACTAAAGACTTTACTACTTATTAGTCTATTTATCTTATTAGTAAATTTACTTTTAAGATAGTTTTTATAATTAATAATACTATTATTTATATTTTTATTAAATATAATATTATTATAATCTTTTATAGTATTAATAATCTTATCTAATACTTATAGACTAATATATCCTAGTCTATTATATAAGTATAGTTTATTTATATTTTTATACTTTATTATATTAAGTATAGTATTACTTAATATAGTGTTTTTATATCTAAGAGAAATAATATCTAAATAATATAAGTTATCTATCTTATTACCTTTAGTTATAAGCTTATTTATTTTATTATCTTTAATATAGTAGTTATTAGAGGTAAATATAGTATAGAAATTTACTAATTTACTTTAACTTATTAGGTTATAGCCTAGCTTAAGTATAAAAGACTTAATAATATTATTATCTTTAAACCTAATATAAATAGAACTAACTCTCTTAATACTAAGTATTTTTACTTTGTTCTACTTAACTAGTTTATTACTAGGCTTATAATCTATAAAATAGAGCTTATTATATATTATATATTCTATAGTAGTAGTATCTAGTATAAAATTAGATTTATTATCTATAGAGTTAGAGGTAGTAGTAAGAACCTGTTTAGCTTATCTAGTATTTTATAAGGAGTTAAAGGTATTTATACTAGTATTAGTATTAGAGTTTATAGAGTTTTAGTTTTTAGTATTATTTACCTTAAAGTCTAGATTATCTAGGCTAATATTATCCTCTTTATTATTAATAACTTAAGTATTATTATAATTAAGGTTAGTAAATATAATATTAACGTTTATATCTCTTTTATCTTAAGATAAGCTCTTTTCTTCTCTTTCTTTATTAAGGCTAGCTTTAAGTATACCCTTTTTAAATATAAAGCCTTTAGGTACTTTTTATAGATTAAGATAGTAATACTTATTTATAAAGTATATAGCCTACTTATAATAAGTATAGTATTTCCCTTTTATAATCTTATAAGGCTTCTTTCTTTTATAAGAGTTCTTATAAAGAGTAGAGCTTATAAAGGCTTCTTCTTCTTTAGACTCTTATCTTTTAGACTCCTAAGTCGTTTATAAGATTAGAGAATAAGTTCTCTATAGTATAGGTATTAATATCGTTTTATAAGGATTAAGTTATATTAGATATAATATTCTTATAATCCTTACTTAGATTATTAAGTACCTAGGCTATAACTACCTGTCTAAGTAGTTCTATATCTTTAGCTCTTAATTAATTACTAAGATATTTAACCTTATTAAGGTATTCTTCTATAGAAGAGAACCTCTCTAAAGAAGTATTAAAGAACTCTCTATATAGTATGAATTTAGAAGAGAACCTTTTAGAACTATAGAAGTTCTTAAGTATATTCTAAGCTGCTTTAGTATTATTCTTATCTTAAATTTATAGAAGTAGGCTATCTTTTATAAGTAATATTATATTACTTAATACTTTATATTCTTATTTAGAGTCGCTTTTAATATAAGACATAATTGATTTAATTTGTTCTTTCTTAGTAAGGAAAGCCTTAGTATATATAGTCTAGACTTTATAATTTATAGAGCCTTTAAGCTTCTAAATACTTATATATTTATTATAAGAAGGTATTACTACTATATAAGAATAGTTATATAATAAAGCAGTTAGAGAGTAAATATATATAAATTATATATATATATAAATATATAGGTATATATATATGTTTAGGTCTTTTCAGTCTCTTAAAGGCCTCCTTATATAGACTAAAGGCTTAGTAGTCTTAGTATATAGAACTAGGTGTGGAATTAGGTCTATAGTATATAATATCTACTAAGGTAGTAGACTTATACTAATCTAGCGATTTCTTTATACTTTTAGAATAAAGAGCTAAAATAAAGAATCCTTTGTTTTAGGTCTATATATTAACACGTTGCTCTAGAGCGCTCTTAATACGTTATAGACACGCGGTTATATAATATACTTATTAGGCTTACTAAATAGGCCTATATAAAATTAAGCACGTAATCCTAGGTAGCTTATAGCGTAAGTTATAAATTATTTATAATAATTTTATTATCTTAGACTTAAATGCTTTAAATCCTTAACTTACTAATCTTATATTATTATATATATTATAGAGTTCTACTTCTTAGAGCTAATTTAGAATCTTCTTAACCTATTTCTTATATTCTTTAATAGTATTTAAATAAATTAAAATATTCTCTAAGTAAGTAATATAGAAGTTATCTAAATAGTTAATTAAGATATTATTTATAGAATATTAATAGATAGTAAAGCTATTATAGAGTTTAAAAGAGAAGATCTTATACTTATATATATACTTAGTTTTAAATATAATTATCTCTTCTAAGTTAAAGTTTATTTAAATATAATAGAGAGCTTATTATATATCTAACTTAGTAAAGATCTTAGCTATTATTATTCTTAAAAGAAGTTTATTAATATAAAACTATATTTTATTACTATTAGGTATTTTAATAAAGAGTACTAAGAAGTTAAAAAAGCTATTACTATTAATAATAAATCTCTTATTTAAGTTATCTATATAATATTCTTTTATTACTTATAGCTTTATAGTTAGCTATTAATATAAAAGAGAAAAGAAGTTAGAAAGTAGTTTATTTAAAATAATCTTATAGTTATATTTATAATATAAAAAGAGTTTATTTAAGACTATTTCTTCTTTATCTTAATAAGAATAAAATTATTAAGTAGTCTATTATCTATTACTCTCGTTTAATACTCGGAGACCTGCTTATATAAGAGACGTCAAATACTAAACCTAATAATTATATAGGAGATCTCTTCTCTACTATAAAACTGTCTCTAGATTAACCGCTGTCTCTATAACTGAATATTCATCTATAAGCCTAAGATCTATCTTAGTCTCGTATACTCTCTCTCTCTCTAAATAAAATATAAGCGCACGGCCGCTATACTATACTAAATATCTATATACTCTATATTTTATTTAGAGAAGAGAGAGAGTAATAGAAGAAGTACTTTACTACTAACTAGCGAGGGTTTTGAGACGGGGTTGAATCCGGTTTAACCCTGACTTAAGGTGATTTAGACCGATTCTAGAAGCGTGTTCGAGCTAGTTTAAGAACTAGGTTAAACATGCTTTGAAACCGACTTAAGATGATTCATAGTAGTAAAACCCGACTCGTTTTAGTAAGTTAAACTAGGTTATAAACCGTGTCGGACTTGCCTTAAACTAGTTTAACTTAATTCTAGACCTGCCTTAAACTAGTAGTAACTTAGTATTAGAGTAGCCTTAAATTAGTACTAAAAAAATTACTAGCGAATGTAAAAAAAGACTGGAATTACGTGATTAGGCGTATATTATATAGCTATACTACTCTTATATAATATGCCTGAATGCCTGAGTCCTACTTCTACTAATTCTACTAATTCCACTAATTCTACCAATTCTACTAATTCTATAGATTCTACTAATTATTCCACTAAATATTCCACTGAATATTCCACCGACCTAAATGATGTTATCCTTATATATATACCTTGATTTAATTAGTTAGATCAGTCAGTCGGTCAGTCGGTTGGTCGGAAACTATAAGGCACATACGTTAGTTCAAGAAGTAAGGGTGGAAATAGTATGTACTATAAAAGCGATAGCAATAACGTAGATGATAAATCCAATACTTCTAATTCGCTCTACTAAAAGTCTGACCGTGGAATATGCTTAAATTGTTGAAAAATAAGGGGTATGTTATTATTATTCGGCGACGTAGAAATGACTGGGGTAGCGAATACAACGAATACAACCTGGATTACGATGCTGACTAGTAGCTCGATACTGAGTAAGGAATACAATACGATAGCGATATTAATAGATAGTTATTGTCGTTGTTATCGTTATCGAAGTGTTAAAGTGTTAAAGTATTGAAGTCGTCGAAGTCGAAGTCGAAGTCGAAGGTAGGGGTGGCCCGTGTGCTAGGTCTTGGCGGTTACGTAGCTAGTTATACGTAGCGTACTGTGTTCGGTAAGAGCGACCCTAGCACGAAAGCTACGCCCTACTATATGACCTACTTTAGTTACGTGACTTTTATTTTTTATATACTTATAGCTCTAATTCTAAGGATTATTAATATATAATTAATAATTAAAGTTAATATGTAAAAAGCCGCTTAAATCGCTTTTGAAAAAAAAAACACTCTCTCTAGACTTTTTATTTTTTCTTCTTGTTAGCATATAATAAGCACTTATGCTAGTACTTAATCATACTAGTACAGCATGATATCCCTGATATCCCTAGATCGACGATGCGTAGCCCGGACAAACGGTACCCGATACGGATCACTAGTATCCGACGGACTGAATACTATCCGACGGACTGAATACTATCCGAGTATACAGATCAATACTATCCGACGGATTAGTTATATCCGTAGTTTTAGATTTAGAACTATACTAGTATTAGACTAGAAGGCTGGCTATAGCCTACATGTATATATAGAGTAGATAGCTTCTTAGTTTTTCATTTAAGTTAATTAATTCTTTTTTACCTTTCACTTCTTACGTAATCCATTATTACTTTGTAAACTGTGACCATTCTAAGAGGTTATAGGCTAGACATAGTTTATTTCTATATAACTTTGTTTCACGTGACCTGGTGTTACTTTCGCGTCAGATACCCTCTTATGTAATACGTCGATTACTTCTGATTCTACATTGTTAAGAGTTTTTTATTTTTATTTTTTTTCAAGGTTTTCTTTCAAAAGATATCACTAGTCTACTTACCCCTTGTACTACGCCTTGGTGGATTACTAAGCGCCTATCTTAGTGTAGTACATTGTGAGCGAAAAGTACGCCCTGTAGGATTACTAGTTTTTTATCTTCTTACTTCTTATAGTTAGATAACTAAGAGTTAAGGTTAGTACCTTCTTATATTATGCTATGTAATATTACGTTATTTTAACCTCTATTCTATTAAATAGATGATTTAATTAAGAACCAAGGCTATTCTTATAATTGGATAACAAGACTTCGAAATAATTGTTAGTATATATCTTAGACTCCGAGCTTTACTCGACAGATACTACGTTATTAAAATATCTTAGAACTAAGGTAACCTTGAAGATTAGCCTATTATATCTGTCCCCTAGCTTAGTATTACTCTAGTTAACTTATATAGTAACTTTTTATCTTAAAACCTTATTACTAAACGTTGTCTTAACAGTATAGTCGGCGCTGACATTAGGTATACTAGCTTGCTAGAAAGCCCTGTACTAAGTACTGCTAAAACAGACTGTCTTACTAGTATATTTAAATGCCTAGAAACAAAAGCTATTTTTCATAAAGACTGGTTTGAAGACCTTATATACTCTATCTATCTAGTAATATTTAACAAAGCATATAATAAGCTTCCACTTAAGCCTAAAACTAGACAACTTCTTAATTTATAAAACATTCTTTATACTTATATTACTCTAAGAGTATATAACCCCTTTACTATATCACTATTAGTCTAGCAGGTTCTAGAACAATAAAAATTCTAGTTTTCTAACTACTTTTAATATCATGTAACTACACGTAATTTTCATATCGTTCCTTCTCTTAACTAAAACACGCTTTTTCATTGAACTACAATGTCTTTTAGTTCTTTTAAAGGTAGTAAATTAGTTGGAAAAACCAACTATATAGAATAGTATAGAGAGGCTAAACTCTTTCTAGAAATTAATAGATTTATGTCATATATAGACTTATCTGTTACTAGACCTAATAAAGATCTATACTATATAAATGAAGAACCTAGGTCAGCAGAACTTAGTGTTAAATACAAGGAACGTAACTCTGACTATACTAGAAATAGCCAAAAAGCCTTAGGGGCTATTAAGTCTATTATATCTATTAATAATGTAGACTGATTTAAAGATAAAACTAGCTCTAATACTATATAGGCGTATATAATAGCTACATATGGAGAATCTAGTTTTAATCTAATTAGTCAATACCTAGATATTATTATTAAATCTAGCTAAAGCTCTTATAAGAACGTCAACAAATATACTAGCGCTATACAAAGTACAGCTTTATATCTTAAAGACTTAAGACATCTGATACCTAAAAGCTATATAGCTTAGATTATATTTAAAGGGCTTAATAGTAGCTTTAAAGGTTTTATATTAAGAAAATACGAAGAACTAGGAAAAGATTTATCTAAAATTAATATAGATATTCTTATATCTAAACTTATATTAGAAAAAGCTAGAATAGAGTCTAGTAATAACCTAGAAGCTAATAAAGCTAAAAAGGCTAATAAAGCTATAAATAAAGGAAATGAAATTCCTATTTATACTCATTATAATAAGAGAGGACATATAATTTCTAAATGCTTTATACTATACCCAGAGCTGAAATTAAATAAGAAATCTAATAATACTAGTAATAATACTATTACTAATACTAGTAATAGTACTAATTTAAAAAACAATAATAGTACTTTAAAAGTATTATATACAGCTATACTAAATACTTCTTATAAAGTATCTAAAGAATCTAAAGTTATACTAGACTCTAGTGCTACTGAATATTATACACCTAATAAAGATTAGATTCTAAACTTTAAACCTATAAAAGAACCGACTATTAGTATAGCAGACGGTACTAAGCTACCTATACTAGGAGTTGGTATAATGCCGATAATAAGTTCTAACAATATTAAAATAAACTTATTAGAAGTAAATTATATCCCAGATATCGCTACTACTCTAATTTCGACTAAAGCTCTTACTAAGAGTGGCTTTAATATTAGTATAGATGATAAGAACGCGTATGCTTATAATAAGCTACTAGACACAACTATAAACGCAAACTAGGAATATAACGCTTATTATCTTAATATTAATATAGATTATACAAAGCTTAAAAAAACATTATATATTACAAAAACAAAAGAGCTTAATATCAACTTATTACATCAAAGATTAAATCATATTAATATTAACACGTTATTAAAAACTATATCACTTATTAAGGGATATACTATTAACTCTAATAGTAAGAAAGAACTAGACAATTATGAAAATTATTATAAAGGAAAGATGACTAAGAATATAAGTTATATCCTTTTAAGTAATTATAACTTTAAGTCTTTAGAATATTTTAATATAGACATTCTAGGTTTACTTAGAATTAAAGGGCTTTTAGACAAAACATATGCTCTTATATATACGTGTCGTAAAACTAGAGCCGTATTTATATATACTATAAAGTATAAATCAGAAGCCTTCGATAAGTTAATTAAAACAAATAACTTATTAAAAAATTAATTTAATAAAAGCATTAAAAGTCTATACTTAAATAACGCTAAAGAATTTAAGTCTAATAAGTAGAATATATATATTAAAGACTAAGGTATTATTTATAACTATACTAGTCTATATAGTCCTAAGTAGAACAGTATTATAGAAAGACTTAATCAATATTTAATAGAACATATAATTACTATATATTTAGAAAAATCTATACTACTTTATCTCTAGCCTTATATAGCTTGTTCTATTATATATATAAAAAATTAGGTATATAATAGTACTATAAAATCTATACTATATAAAGACATATTTAATATAAGTCTAGATATATTATATATAAGTACTCTTAGATCTCTTTATTATACTTTAATATTAAAAGAAATAAGAGCTAAAAACACTAAAGAAAAACTAGCTAACAAGTTATATAAAGGAATATTAGTAGGCTAAGAGTCCTCTAATAACTTTCTCATATATATACCAGAACTTAAGAAAGTTATTAATATAAAAGATATTATAATAAAAGAAGACCTTATATATAAAGACGAATTTATAATAGAAGAAAACTACTCTATACTCTTAAAAGAAGAGTCTACAGATTAAGATTATTTATAAGAAATAACTAGTTATGTGAATACACGACTAGAGGGCGATAGTCCCACTCTTATAAAACATGAGAAGTTAAGTAATAATAACGACAACGATCTAAACAACAAAACATATATAAATAACGTTAACGAATTAGGATAAGACGAATTAGGACAAGATAATATTATAAGGTTAGGCTCTAATATAAACCTTAGACTAAGAGGTAGATACGTTAATCCTATAAAAAGGGATCTAGACGTGTTAAAAATTAATAAGCTTTAAGCGCTAATAGTTATATATTACTATATATCACTTGCTTATTTAAACTCTAAAATAGAGGGCGATAGTATAAAAAAGGTTATTATTAATAAAATACTTAATACTACTATTCTAGAGCTAAAAAGCTATAAAAAAGTTATAAGTAATATTAATCCTTATAAAGACTACTAGATTAAATCTATATAAAAGGAATTAAATACTCTTATAAGTAATAAAACTTAGAATATTATTACTAGTAGTAATACTAGCAAAGACGCTAAGCCTATTAAGATAAAATAGGTTTATAAACTAAAAGAATCTAATAGTATAATAGAATTTAAATCGCGATTTATAGCTAAAGGTTTTAAATAGTTATATAGAAGAGACTATATAGACTCTTTTATAGGGGTTATTAAGTAAATAAGCTAGAAAGTCTTATTCGCCCTAATACTATTATATAACTTTATAATATAGAAAATTGATATAGTTTTAGCTTTTATATAAAGAGACATAGATATAGAAAGACTAAATATTACCTCTCTAGAAGGAATAAACAAATACCTCTATATCTCTAAATCACGTAATAACGTGTCAAAAAACACGAAAACCCCTCTTAACTAAATTGTATATTTAGAACTCCTAAAAGCCCTCTATAGATTAAAATAATCAACTAGAATCTAGTTTACTATACTAGTTACTATACTTTTAGAACTAGGCTTTAAAACACTAAGCACTAATTTATGTATATATATAAATTGTTATACTAGTATATCTATATATATATATATAGACAACTTAGCGATAATTAGACCTATAGAAGACCTTATTAAAAGTCTTATTAATAAACTTAAAAAACACTTTAATATTAAAGACTTAGGTCTTATTAAAGACTACCTAGGTATAGATATTATTAGAGGAAATAAATAGCTAAAACTAAGCTAAGAAAAATATATATCTAAAGTATTAGATAAGTATAATCTCCTTAATTATAATCCTATTTATATACTAATAGATTTTAAAATTAAATTAATACTAAATCTACTTTAAGCTAGTCTAGAAGATACTAGACTATTTCAAGTAATAATCAGCTATCTACTATATATTTTTATTTATACTAGACTAGATATTACCTATACTACTATTATACTATTAAGATATATATTAAACTCTTCTAAAGAATACTTTATAATAGCTAAGTATATATTAAGATATCTAAAAACAACTATTTACTACTATATTATATATATAATAAAAGATATATCTAGCTATTTTATAAGTAGCTTTTACGACTCTGATTACGCTAGCGATATTAATAGTACTAAATTAACTACTAGATATATTTTTTACTTAGCTAGGGGGCTAATTATATAGTGTTCTAAGCTATAAAGTATTATAGCTTAATCTATAACCGAAGCTGAATATATAGCTATAAATATAGCCTTAAAAGAATCTATCGATATAATAGCCTTAGTTAAAGAACTAGGCTTTTATAAATAAAAGAAATTTAGTTTATATACTAATAATAAAGGAGCTCTATAATTAGGCTATAACTCTATATATTATAAAAGAATAAAGTATATAGCTATTAAATACTACTATATAAGAGACTTATTAGTTAAAGGAACTATAGATCTAATATATATAAAATTAATAGATTAAAAAGTAGATAGCTTTACTAAAGTACTTGATAAAATAAAATTCTAATAATTCCTTATATAATTAGGAATAATAAGTTACGTGCTAATATATAAAAACTAAAAATTAATACTCTTAACTAACGCGTTGAAATAAATTAAATAGAAGTACTTATTAAGAGGGCGTATTAGTATATAATAAGTACTTATACTAGTACTTAATTATACTAGTATAATATAATATCCCTGATATCTCTAGATCGATAATACGTAGCTTAGACAAACGGTACCTGATACGGATTACTAGTATCCGACGGACTGAATACTATCTGACGGACTGAATACTATCTGAGTATACGGATCAATACTATCCGACGGATTAGTTATATCCGTAGTTTCAGATTTAGAACTATACTAGTATTAGACTAGAAGGCTGGCTATAGCCTACATATATATATAGAGTAGATAGCTTCTCAGTTTTTCATTTAAGTTAATTAATTCTTTTTCACCTTTCACTTCTTACGTAATCCATTATTGCTTTGTGAACTGTGACTATTCTAAGACTTCTAAGTACTTTATTTTTGACATATTTTTTAAACTAAGTTAAGAGTAAGATTATAAGTTAGTTTCTAATTTTAAATCGTTTTATAAATCGGTTTCTTACTTTAAATCGTTTTATAAATCGGCTTAAATTACCTTAAATCGTTTTATAAATCGGCTTAAATTACCTTAAATCGTTTTATAAATCGGCTTAAATTCTCTTAAATCGTTTTATAAATCGGTTTCTTACTTTAAATCGTTTTATAAATCGGCTTAAATTCCCTTAAATCGTTTTATAAATCAGTTTCTTACTTTGAATCGTTTTATAAATCGGCTTGAATTCTCTTGAATCGTTTTATAAATCGGTTTCTTACCTTAAATCGTTTTATAAATTAGCTTAAATTACTTTAAATCGTTTTATAAAACGTATTAGAGCTACTTTAAGAAATAACTCATATCTTGAACCGGTATTAAACCGGTATTAAGTCTAAGTTAATACTAGCTCAAAACCCTAGTAGAGGGCATATAAGTATATTTACTAATTTTCCGAGGATTATAAGGCCTATATTATCCTCGTTCTTTATATTATCTAAACATATCTCTTCGTAAACGTAAGTAAGCTCTCGCCACTTATCCTCGATACTACTTTATCGTTCTATAAGGCTATAATCCTATAGTCTAGGTTGAGGTTTTACTTATAAGAAGTAGTAAGAAAGAGTCGGAGATATATGTCGTAATTTAGAGTATAGAGAGCCTATAATAATTTCAGGCTTTTCAGGTACCTTTGAGAAATCAGGTGATACTCTTAGAGCTTAGCCTATAGATGTTATGAAATTCGATAATACTTCGTAAAAGCGACGATATACTTAGAATCTCTCTTCTATTATACGTTACCTTATCTTACGAGTACTAATATCTGCTCGCGCTTTCACCGTCCTAGCCTTCTCTCGCGCTTATTATAGCGTAATAGCTAGATTCACTACTATTAGTTCTTAAGAAACTCCTATTACCTATGATATTAAGGTCTAGCTAGAAGAGCTAGTAGAGGCGTATATTATATTCGACTCTGAAATTAGCAAAGCTTTCTAAACAAGTACTGTTTCCTAGAGTAGCTGCTCTATAATATAAGATCCGGAGTTATATTCTCTGAACTTCTATTATAATACCCGGCACTTCTCTTATAGTAAGAGTTAGAGCTATAGCTCGTAGACCTCCTAAGCGAACTCTACTAAATTAATACTTATTACTTAAAAATCTATTATAAATCTAAATTTAAGTCTTTTACTTTAAAATTTATATATATTATTAATAAATAGTAGCTAATCCTTTTACTTTAATAATATTCTCTAACTTATAAGTTAATTACTTAGTATATCGCTTATAATCACGTAGATCTACTAAATCCTAAAGCCTTTAAATCTTCTTAACTAGTCTAGTCTTAGAAGTTAGTATAAAGAGCAACTTTTTTAACTCTTTTTTTATCTACTACTAGACCTTCTCTATTATATTTAAATTAGGTAAAGAAGAAGGCTAATTAAAGCTATAAATATTATATTTAAGCTTAGCTAAATAAGTATATCTCTTATATACTTTTAAGCCGTCTTCTATAAAGATATAATTAGTGCCGAGCTTATTAAATAGAGAGAAGATAACTAGCTTAAGAACTTAGTCTCTATAGGCTTAAGAATTAACTCCTTTATATCTCAGTTCCTTCTCTAAAAAGATAAAAGAGGATTTATAATCTTAACTAATCGTGCTCTAAATTATAACTAATACTCTTCTTAACTAATATATTAACCGAATATAGTCTAGACATCTCTTCTCGTCTACGCGCTATATTACCTAAACTCTTTTACTCTTTCTAAGCTTAAATATATACTCGTCTAACTAAATAACCTTCCTCTAGTTCCTCTTTTACTAGTAAGTAGTAGCCTAATCCGATGTCCTCTACTATCGGTGGGAATATATAAAAGTAAGACGTTTCTTTACTTAAAGTTAGCTAATAAAGGGTTAAGAGCATATAATATATCGTTAGTAGCTATATTAGCGAAGTTCTTACTAAATCGTATAAGTAGAAGCAGGTAGGCTAAGAGCGTTTTTAACTTATATAAAAGATATATAATAAATAGTATAATTTTAGGATATAAATCGGATAATTTAGTATATATAGCGTTTAAATAGTAGTCTCTTTTAATACTACTTCTCTTTATACGTGGTTTAGCTCGATTTCACCTTATAGATCCTCTATATAGTAGATTTAAGTATACTTAATTCTTTAAAGATCACGCTCTAGAATTTTCTATTAGCTCTAGCTTAGTATACTCTAGTATGTTTTAGCGTATACTAATTTTGACTAGATTTATATATAGAAGAGGAAGAGAGGATTTAGTCTGCTATTTTTAATTTAGTAAGTTTTAGGTAAGAGGTAGAATTATAGTAGATTTTTAAAAAGAGAGTATTAGAAATTAAGATAGAGAGTAATCTCGCTTAGAGGGCCTACGAGCTATAGCCTCAACTCTTACGTATATTTAGACTTCAAATACGTCGGAGCTAAATAAATTTCCTTAAGAGTCGTTACCTTACCCTCGACTCGAGATACTATAAGATCTTCTAAGGTAGTCGTATACTGATACTAGCTTAGCAACTTTGTATAGCTATAGAGTAATATATGTAATCACACTTGATAGAACACCTAATAGTAAACTTACGTATTTCAATAGTATTTATCTTCTACTAAAATTTTATAGCAGTATTCTACTATAGTATAAGAGAGATAATACAGCGGCTATAGCCGGTCTTAGATCAACTCAAGGATATATAGCGTATTACTTATACTAGTAGCAACTATTTTCTAATTTCTACTCTTATATTATATCGCATAGCTAATTTTTTGAATATATGTCTTTCTCTCTAAGCTAATAGTTTTATATCAAGAGTGATTTTATTATAATATTATAATAATTTACTCGAAAGTACTATATATATACAAATTTGCACTATCTATTAGCTTTGTTTCGTAAGTCAAGTAGCTAATAAGTCAATTAAGAGATATATAATATATAGTTAAAGCGTAGAGAACGACAGGAATATAAAAATCTCTTTAACAACATCTCGTAATAATCTATCTTATAATAATCTATCTTATAACTGACCGACTAGTATTTATATATAAGTACTAATCTACTAATCTTCAATACTCTATTGCTTTATTACGGTATACGATGATCTCCGGTGTTAGTACTATACGTAATAAGACTAGAAAGCTTAGTAGTATATACTCTAGAAGATAGTAATACCTTAATAGCTTTATCTAATATAACTCTTATATATAATAATTTAGTAATTCTAATAAGAGTGTATCTAACTAACTTTTAAATTATAAGAAGAGATAGAAAGAGATAAGAAGTTACTAAGTAAGTAAGAGAAGAACTAGATAAGAAATATAAGAGTAATAAGATTCTAAGCTATTAAGAAAGTAAGTAAGAGTAAGATAGAAAGAGAAGATTAGTAAATAAGATACTATAATAAGTTAAGAATCGAGAATATAGGATAATAGTAAAGAACCTATAAATTAATATAGGAAAAATAGATATATTAGAAATCGATATATTAAGAAATAACTCGATTTTATTACTATTAAAGGTTAGGGTTTAGCTTAGAATCTAGTAAGATACTAAGTAGGAAAGAGCGATTTAATAACGTTAGAATAGAATACTAAAAGTATCTACTAATTCTACGTTAGAAAAGATAGTATACTTCTTAAGACGTTATATAACTAAACCTAATAAAGAAGAATTACTATTAGAATAATAACCTTTTAATAAGTTACTACTTAATAGCTTAAATCCTACTTTTAAAGAATCGGAATTAGAGATAGAGGACGTAGTAACTAACTTTAAGAATAAAGAGATACCTATTAAACTAAGAATAAGAGTAGTATAGCTAGGAATATTAGTATAAATAGTATTCTAATCTTTAGAGCTAGTAAGTAAGAAAAGCTTTAACTTACTATTTAGCTTTTTAAAGAAAGTATAAAGTATTCCTATTATTATTAAAAGTCTTAGTAGACTCTAGGTTAATCTCTTACTAAATGTTTTATAAAAGATTAATAAGAGTCTAGTTATTATTAAGAATCTAGCTTAGATAATAGTTAAGAATATTAAGAAAAGTATAAGACTAAGAATAATAAAGATATAAGATATTATCCTTTATCTTTATATTAAAGAAAAGCTAGTAGTAGAAGATAGAAGTAACTATAATATAACTTTATTCTTATTAATCGATGTTCTTATCTTTAAGAGTTTACCTTACTAAGATATAGCTATATTTATAAAATATATAAAGTATAAGACTAAGAAGGAATACTTAGACTTAGTAGATAGAGAGAAGAGTAGTATTCTAATAGTATTCTTAAAGTGTTAAAGTAAGGTAAAGGAATATATAGATAATCTAAATAAGATTATATAGAATAACTTTACTACTTTTAAGAAGTCTCTAATTAAGAGATTTCTTAAGAAAGATTAGACTTATTAGTATACTCTAGTCTTTAATAAGATAATTTACTTAAAGTAGTAAGAAAGACCTCTATTAGAGTATATTACTAAAGCTTAAGTAATCTAGAAATATATAAAAGAAGATAATATAGAAACTCTTTATAGATAATTAGTAAAAAGCTTAGATAAGAAATTATTAAGAATATCTACCTTACTATATTAATTATAATTTAATATAATAAGTATAAAGAAGATAATAGACTTAATCTAAGCTATAAATAATAAAATAGAAGATTTTATAAATAGTATAGATTTATATTTCTTAGAATTAAACTATATAAAAGCTAGACTAGACTACTATATTACTTAGTAATTTATAAAGTTAAATTAAGAGAATTAGAAAGCTAAGATAAAGTAAGCTAATATCTAGATGAAATCGATTAATAACCTAACTCTTATAATATCTAGTATATTCCTAGGATCTATATTTAGAATAAGATATAGAAATTAAGTACTTTAAGATTAAAATAGATTTTCGTTAATAAAAGAATAATCTTAATACTAAACTTAAAGAACCTTGCCTTCTTACTTTAGATATAGTAAGTTAGGTTATATAAGTTATACTTATATATAATCTACGGAGAATTATTTATCTAAAAAGGAGTAAAGAAGAAGAGTAACTAAATATATAAAGGTAAACCTACGGCTTAAAGGTTATTAGTAAACTAGAGTCCTAGTATAAGTAGCTGCTTATATAGTAGATATATACTAGAACTTATATTATAGAAACTTATAATAATAAAGCAGAAGTAGAGTAGAGAAGTAGTCTATTCGTAGTTATTAACGCGAAAACTAAAGGTAAAGAGCGAAGATAGCTCTAAACGATACTAATATATAGAATTCTACTAGGTAGTAAGGAGTTACGTAATAGGTCTAAAACTATTATATTTCTCTCTCTTTAGTAGAGCTCGCTCTTAAGCTCTATAGAAACCTATAGACTAGATGCGGTCGGTTATCTTATCTATCTATATATCTATTAGTTCTAGCTTATACTCTTTCTTCTACTAAGGTAGCTATAAGATACTAGCTCTATAAGAGTAGTAAAGTACTAGCTCTATATAAGTAGTAAGATGCTAGCTATATGCCGAGTTATCTAAAACTCTCTATATTTGCTCTTTAATACTAATCTATATAATCTACTAAGCGACTAGCGTATACTTCTACGATTTTGTCGATTACTAAAGTATAAGCTTTAAGCGCTTTTATAATATTAGAAGGAGGAGGCTTTAAGAGTTATTAGAAAACGATTTAGCTAAAAGTAAGAAGGTCTACTTAAAAGGCTTCTCTTATTAGAGCGTAGAGCTTCTTCTTATTAGTAGAAGGCTTAGATTAACCGATAATAAGCTAGATAAGCTATCTTGTCGAAGCGTCGATTACGCGAGCGTATTAATGTTTCTTCTCGATAAGAGAGCTAAAGTTATATACCTAGTATACGATATTAGAGTCTATTATCGAAGTAGTTAGATACTAGCTATTTAAAGAGAGAGGAGAGAGAGAGAGAGGGTCCGTAGACGCTAGAGAGAGAAGGGATCTAAAGATGCTAGAAGAGAGTCTTAAGCTTAGTATCGATTTAGAGGTCGCTAGCGAGGGGTCTAGAAAGCTGTTTAAAAAGGGGTTCGTAGAGTCGGCAGTAGAGAAGCTAGAATAGAAGTCCGTAGGCGCTAGAAGAAGAGGATCCGAAGATACTAGAGAGAGGTTAGATACTAGAAGAGGGTCTAATACTAGAGAGGGGTTAGATACTAAAAGAAGGGGATCCGAAGCTAGAGAGAGGTCTTAAGCTTAGTGTCGATTCGGGAGTTACTAGTAAGAGGTCTAGGAAGCCGTTTAAAAGAGTTCGTAGAGTCGGCGGTAGAGAGGCTAGAATAGAAGTAAGATTAAGAGCACTAGAATAAGAAGAGTAACCTTTAGTTTAATATAATAATAAGACAGGAGTAGAGTAGAGAAGTAGTCTATTCGTAGTTATTAACGCGAAAACTAAAGATAAAGAGCGAAGATAGCTCTAAACGATGCTAATATACAGGATTCTGCCAGGCGGTGAGGAGTCACGTGACAGGTCTGAAACCGTCATAAAACTAATAATTAGGAATATAAGATTACACTTCTTAATTCTAAGAATACCTAGGAACCTTTAATTAGTTCTAGAGATATAATCTAACTTAGTTTATACTAGAGAATAATTAAGACTAAGCTAAATAATATTACTAACTTATAATTAGTATAAGTCTAAAGAGTAATAAGAAAGTATAGATAAAGAATTAAAAGATTAATACCTAGATATTAAGAGATAGGTATTAGCTAATTAATATAGCTCTAAAAGAGGCTTATAGAGTTAAAATACTTTAGAGTAAGCTAGATAAAGTTAGAAATAATAGAGTTTTAGAGTCTTATATAATAAAGTATATAGATACTTACTTATATGCTCTCTACTAGGGTTTTGAGCTAGTATCAACTTAGACTTAATACTAGTTTAATACTAGTTTAAGATATAAGTTATTTCTTAAAGTAGCTCTAATACGTTTTATAAAACAATTTAAAGTAAGAAACTAATTTATAAAATAATTTAAAGTAATTTAACTTAATTTATAAAACGATTTAAGCTAATTTATAAAACAATTTAAAGTAAGAAACCGATTTATAAAACAATTTAAGGTAATTTAAGCTAATTTATAAAATAATCTTAAGTAAAAAACTGATTTATAATCTAGCTTTTAACTTAGTTTAAAAAATATATCTAAAATAAAGTACTTAGAAGAAAAAATAAAAAGTCTAAAAAGAGTATTTTTTTTTAAAAGCAATTTAAGTAGCTTTTTATATATAAATCTTATATAATTTTTATATTCTAGTAGTCTTTAAATTTAAAGCTACTAATATATAAATTTAGTAAGTTATATAACTAAAGTAGGTTATATAGTAGGATATAGCTTTTATACTAGGGTTACTCTTATTAAACATAGTATACTACATATAACTAGCTATATAACTACTAAGACTTAGTATATAGGCTACCTCTACCTTCAACTTCGACTTTTAACTTTAACTTTAATACTTTAATATTAATACTTTAATATTAATACTTTACTTTAATAATAATAATAACGATAATAATAACTCTTACTATTATATTATATTTATTACTTAGTATTAGGCTACTTATTAATATTATAATCTATATTATATTTATTATATTTACTATTCTAGTTAATTCTATATTATTAAATAATAATAATAATATACCTCTTCTTTTTTAATAATTTAAGTATATTTTATAGTTAGACTTTTAGTAAAGCAAATAAGAAGCTCTAAATTAGTTACCTAGTAAATTAGAAGTATTAGATTTATTATTTATATTATTATTATCACTATCACTATTGCTATTACTATTACTATTACTATTACTATTACTTTTATAATATATACTATTTCTACTCTTACTTCTTAAACTAACATATATACTTTATAGTTTTTAACTAACTAACTAATCTAACTAATTAAATTAAGATATATATATAAAGATAATATTATTTAGGTTAGTAGAATTAGTAGAATTAGTAGAATTAATAGAAGTAAGACTTAGGTATTTAATAAACTAGGATATATTATATAAGAGTAGTATAGCTATGTAATATATACTTAATTATATAATTCTAGTCTTTTTTTATATATATTCTTAAGTAATAAATAGTTTTTAGTACTAATTTAAAGCTACTCTAATACTAAGTTACTAGTTTAAGATAAGTCTAGAATTAAGTTAAACTAGTATCTAATACTAATTTAACTTACCTAACTTAGTTTATAACCTGGTTTAATTTACTAAAATAAGTTTAACTTACTAAAATAAGTTAGGTTTTACTACTATAAATTATTTTAAGTTAGTTTTAAAGTATATTAAACCTAGTTTTTAAATTATTTTAAACTACTTTAATCTATTTTATAAACTAGCTTAAACATATTTTATAAATTAGTCTAAGTTACTTTAAGTTAGGGTTAAACTAGATTTAACCTTAACTTAAAACCCTCGCGAGTTAGTAGTAAAGTATACTATAACGAGATTAAGTAGTAAAGTAATACTAGAGAATCTAATTTTAAAACCTACTTTTATAAGTATTTAGAAAAAGAAGAAAGTAGATAAGAAATCTTATCTTCTAGCTCTATTAGTAGAGGATAAGCTAAGAGAGGTTATAAGCTTAAGTATAATAAGCGAAGTCTAAAAGAGAAAGCTACTAAGTAGAGAGCTAAAAAAGAAGAAAGTTTTAAAAAAGAGAGATAAGAAATAGATAATAAGTTAAGATATTATAAGAGTAGTTAGTAAGAAGAGATTTATATTAGAGAAAGCTTTTAAAAATATCTATATTACTATAAGCCTAATAAACTTATATAATAATTTACTAAGATATAAGATAAAATTAGTAAAGATACTTAAATTAAGCTTAAAAGAGCTCTCTAGGCTAGTACTAATAAATATAGTAGAAATAGTTATTAATTTACTAGCTATAAAAGTGTCTAAGTTAAAAGCTATTACTTTTAATCTTCTTAGTAAGAAATAATAAAAGAAGGACTAACCTTAGCTAGAAGATAAGATAAGATTATTTTTAGAGGCTAGAGTCTATAACTTCTATACTAGAGTTATAATATAAGTATAATTAAATAAATAGAATAGAGTAATAAACTTTACTAAGATCTTAATTAATAGAGATAGTATAATTAATCTTATACTAGAAGAGGTAGTAGTAAGCTTAGGATTTAAACTATATAAGAATAATTCTATTACTATTAAAGTTACTAATTCTATAGTCTATTAACTCTACTACTTTATTAGGTTTAATATTTAAGTATTAGAAGTAGATAGAGTTATTAATACTTATATTATACTTAATAGAACCTTATATTCCTTACTACTTAGTAGATAATAGATAAGAGACTATAATATAATTAGAGATTATATAAGATAAGAGTACTATATTATAGATAAATATAGAGCTCTAAGAAAACTAGAGTTTATAGTAAATACTTAACCTACGTTAGTACTAAAGTGTATCTCTTTATTAGTAGTACTATTTAAGAAGTTATTAGAGACTAGAAAGATACTATAAGCTTACTTAATAGAGATAGAAGAGTATTAGAGCTTACTTTTTAACTAAATAGATAAGTAGATTAATATAGAATTAGTAGATAAGAAGAGAGAAGATTTAGATACTTAAGATACTATAATTAATAAGCTTTAAGAAGAGGTAGAGAAATAGATAGAAGAGAAGGAACGCTAGTATAAGATACTAGTTATAGAAGTTATAGAAACCTTTAAAGATAGACTATTAAAGCGGTTTAGTATAACTTAGAGAAACCTTTTAATATTAGAAATAATAGTAAAATTAAATTTAAAAGCTATTTATAAGTAAAGAACCTAGAGTCTACTTATAAAAAGAGTTAGCTAGAAGAGAAGGTTAAGCTAAGAAAAGAGAAAAGACTAATATTAATTTATAAGCTATAAAAAAAGAAATTTAAAAAAGAATTAAAAGTATTAACTTATCTAGTAAGAAGATAATACTATAATATAAATATCTTAATACCTTTTTAAGAACTTTAAGAGTAGAGAGTAATAAAGAATAGAGATAAGATATACTTTAAAGAGAAGAGGTAGCTAGAGAATAGAAAAACTAAGAAAAAGTTAAGAAGATCTTTATTAGTACTAGGATTAAAAAGAGATACTTATTTAGATAATAATATTATTCTAAAATATATAATAAAGATATTAAAGAACGAGTTTAATCTAGTAATAGATATACTAAAACCCTAGGTACTAGAGTATAAGAAGAGGTAGGAAAAAGAGAAGTATTAGAAGAATTTATTTTATTATATTACTATTAAAGAATTAGAAAACATAAGTAAAGAGTTAAGTAAGAGAGTATAGTTAAAATTAGTACTATAAACCTAAGATAGAAGTAAGAGAAGTAGAAAAAAGGTTCTTTATACTACTAAATATCTAAAATAAAAGAGAGAAAAGATACTAGTAGAAGGAGTAGGTATTTTCTAAGAAGAGAATTTAAAAGTAGTAACTTATAAAGTAGAAAATAAGAAGGTTAAGAACTATTTACTTCTCTTAAAAAGGAATTTAGTTTATATAAAGTATAATAACTAAAAGAAAGATTTAATAAGAAGTTTTTAGTAAAGGAAAGCTCTAGACTAGAACCTAGCTAAGAGTACTTCTAATAAAGAAAGGAATCTTAAATTAGAAACGAGATAGTAGGTTTCTTTTATAGAAGAGATCCTTAATAGAGTATAAATAAGGTATATTCCTAATATAGAAGAGATTCTAGTAGAGAACTCTAAGAGAGTAAAAGAGGTGAATTTAACTCTAGAGTTTAAAATACCTTATATAGAAGAAAAGCTAATTAGTATATATAGATAGGAAGAATAGGTTAAGAAGCTAAAATAATAGAAAAGTATTCTACTATTTTTATAAGATATAGAAGAGAAGAATATATTTAGTAGTAGATATAGTTTCTTAACTAATTAGTAAGTATAGACTATATAAATATAGAAGATAATAGATAAGAGATATTCTAGCTAGACCTAAATAGAAGAAGATAAAAAAGATAGTCGAAGTAATATAAGGACTATTAGTAAACTCTTAAGATAGAAAGAACTAACTTAATAGCCTTTTATTTTATTAGAGAGACTTATTTATTATAGATATAAGAGATATACTAAGAACTCTACTAATTAAATATACTATTCTTATATTTAAAGATATAATCTCTAAAAGAGTAGTATTAAAGCTATTTATATAGAAGAAAGTAGACTTTTAGAAAGAAACAATCTTTATACTACTTAAAGTAGGAATTATAGTATATTATAATTTATTATAGTTAATAAGAAGTAAGTATATTAAGAAGGCTAGGAAAAAGAAATTAAGAATAGTATATTAGTATATAGCTATTAATAAGACTACTATTAAAAGCTAATACTCGATAAAAAGGCTAGAGATAATATTATAATAAGTAGCTAATTCTAAAATAAAGTATATATTCTTTATAAATACTAGTAATAGATATTAGATAATTCTACTATACTTATTATATAAATATAAAACTGCTTTTTTAATAATATTTAGCTAATTTGCTTATAATATAATAGGCTAAGAACTTATAAAAGGGCTAGGAATATACTATAGATTAAAAGACTTTAAGTATTAGAAGATTCTAGAACTAAATAATAAACCTATATTAGAAGAGGTAGATAAAGATATAGTATTCTCGTAGTTTATAGATAATAATATAAAAGAGGCTATAGATTTTAAGAAGATAGTTTAGTTTCTATATAATTATTACTTTTTAAGAGTTATATAGGTAAAACTAACTCTAAGTCTTATTAAATTAAAATTTAGAGTAAGAAGTTTAGACTATCTAGAATATTATAAACTAAAAGAAGAAGGATTATAACTAGCCTTAGATATAATTATAGTAATCTATAATTAAGAACTATCTAAGTTTATAAAAGAGTTAAAGTAATTTATATATTAACTACTATTTCTTAAAAACTATATTCTAGATAGAGCTAACTTAACTACTATCTTAAAAATAGTAATTATATATACTTTAGAAGAGTATAAATATATAAGAAAGGTTAAATACTAATATAAGGTAGTAAGGTTTAATTTCTAGGAAATTTATTAGAAAGCGTAGTAGAAGTATAAGAATATAGTATATAAAAATATAGTAGTCTTAGAGAACTCTTTAAAATAATATTATTTAGCTACTAATATATTAAGTATAAATATAAAAGGAGTTCTATTCTAACTTTAAGATAAACCTCTAGATATAGAAGTAGACCTAAAAGTACTAAAGAATATAGATATTATTATATTTATAAGTTTCTAGCTAAATAATAACTAAAGAAAGTACTATACTATAGAGAGAGAAGTATTAAGAGTAATATAAAGTCTTAAGAAGTCTTACTATTTTATTATAAGATTAAAATACCTAGTTAAACTATATATAGATTATATTACTTTAATATTAATTTTATATAAAGATAATATAAGAGAAAGAATTATAAGATAGTAACTAAGAATATTAGAATATAACTTTAAGATAAAATATATATCTAAGAAATAGTTAATAGTAGTAGATAGACTTTTAAGAATTAATAAGAAGTTAGCTTTTAAGTTCTTAAAAAGCTAAGAAGAATTTATACTATATATAATAAATACTAAGAGAATTAAAAGAAAAACGTTAATATTAGAGAAAAGAGAAATTCTAAGATTATATTATAATTAAAGAGATCTAACTTTATTACTAACTTAGAAAGATATAATTTAAAAAGAACTTAATAAGAGATAAGAATAAGAGCTATATTAGAACCTAGTAGAAGTAATACTAGTACTTCTATTATTAGAAAGATATATCTTAAGATACTAGGAACTAATATAAGAAGTAGAAAACATAGTAGAGAAGATTACTAATAATAGAGTAAGATAGAAGATCTAAATAGATAACCTATAATATAGAGATATTATAGAGTATAAGATATTAAGGAAAATTCTATAAAAGAGAGTATTAATAGAATTATATAAGAAGGTAATTAGGTTATAAACAACCTTACTAATCCTTATTAAAGAGGTAAAGGAAAAATTTCTACTACTAGTATATAAAGAAAGAAGAGTTAATAAAGTAGCCTTCTACCTTTATAAGAATTAGATTACTATAGTATTATTTACTTTTTATAATACTTATAACTACTTTCTATCTAAGCTAATACTAAAGCAAGTAATTAGAAGGTTTTATTAGCTTATAAGATATAAAGATATAGTAGAATATTATAAGTCCTATATAAACTATTAAATACTAGAACTACTTAAGCCTTTAAAGGGTTTACTTCTAGTGCTCTAGCTATAGTCTAGAGATCTAATAGTAATTAATTATATTAGGCTTATATCTCTAGTATTAAAATTAGAAGTATAATTCATCTATATAATAATAGACTACGTAACTAGAAGGATCTAGACAGAATATATAAGAGTAGCTACCTCTATAAACATATTAGAAATTATCTAAAGAAGAATTATTTAACTAATAGACTAGTTTAAAGCGTTATACTTAGATAATAGAAGCTATTTTATAGAAGGTATATTTAGAAAAACTATAAAGATAAATAGAGTTAGATAATACTTTACTCTAGTATTTTACTTAGTGTTTATTAAGCTAATAGAATTATTAGTAAAGTTATACTTAGAAAGGCTAAGAGTAAGGCTATAAGATTTAAAGTTATTAATATTTAAATAGAATAAGTTAAATAATAGTATTTTAAATAATTTAAACTCTAGAAACATCTACGTCTATAAGTTTACCTTTAATAAACTATTTTTTAGAGCTAACTACTAGAGATAGTAGGTAGATATAATTATAAAGACTAGGTTAAGAATAGAGATATTAAATATAAGTATTAAAGAAGTAAGCTTAAATAAGTACTTAGAGAGAATAAATCCTAAGAATAAGATATAAGCTTTTAAGAAGAGACTAGCTAGAATAGATAAGATATAAAATCTAGTAAACTATTAATATCTAGAAGAATAAACTAAGATAGTAGCTAAGACTAAAATATTAAACCTAATATTAAAAACCAGAGACCTTGTTTTACTTAAAAGACTATAATAAGACTAATAAAAGTCTTATAAGTTAGAGCCTTATTAGATAGGACTATATAAAGTAGATAAGATAGAGAGGAATAACTTCTTTATATAGCTATAAGACTTATATTTAAAAGAACCTCTAAGTAAATTTTATATAAACTATATAAAACTTTTTATAAAGAGAAGAGAATATAAAGAGATAATAAGATCTTAGAAGTTAATTATCTAAATAAATAAAGACTTATAACTAATCTTAAAGGAATATATAAAGATAATTAGAGAAGAGAAAAAGGAGAGAAAGAGCTAAATTTAATAAGAAATAATACTTAAATTTAAAAGGTTAAGAATTAGTAATCTTCTAAATAGACTATATATATATAAATCTTAGGAGGCGACTAAGGAGGAAATAGAAGACTTAAGATATAGTAAGTATTAAAAGAAGAAGAGTATAAACCTAGATAGCTTAGAGAGGAGTTTAGGTCCTTTTATATAAATATAAGAGAAGTAAGAGAGTAAGAGAGTACTAGTAAGAGTATTACTTTAGAAGATAAAAGAGAGAGAAGAGTAAGAGATAATTAGAAATATAAGAAGAGCTAAATAGAATAAAGATAGTATCCTTTTTTAATATTTACTTAAACTATTATATACTATTATTATTAGATATTCTAATATTAAAAAGAAGAGAGAGATATTTAGAAGTATTAGTTATATAAGGAAATTATAATACTAGTAAAATAGAATAGAGAAGGAAAAGCGAATAAGTATAATATAGAAGATAAGAGAATAAAAAAAGTTTAATAAATAGAAAGATTAATAATATAAAGAAAGAGGACTGAAAAGAGAATAAAAAGAAAAAGAAAGGAATTAAAGATAAAGTTAAAAGTAAAGTCGAAGAAAAGTAGAGCCTCTTAAAGTATAAAGAACCTCTATACTTCTTAACTTAGTCTTTTAAAGAAAAAAAAGCTTATAATAAAAACGTATTAAGATAATAATTAATAATAAGACTTAATCTAAGTAGTAGACAACTTTCTAATAACCTATATAGCCTATATTTAATTAATTAAAGAAGATTAAGTAGATAATCCTATTATAGTAAACGTTTCTAATTCCTTAAAAATTAAGTAGATAGAAGAACTAAGAGATATATAATTAGAAGTTAAAATTAAGATATCTTAGAGTATTATAAGAGTAGACGAAATAGTTAACTAAGAGACTCTTCTTTAAGAGAATAAAGCTAAAGTTATTAAGATTTTTAAGTTAAGAACTCTAAACTAAACTAATAGAATTATAATACTAAAGCTAGAGAGTAGTAAAAGTAAGAGTATAGATAATAAGAAGTAAGAGATAAATAAGGAGGATAACCTTCTATATAAGATAGAATAAGAACTAAAGAATATTAAACCCTCTTAACTAGTTAACTACCTAATACTAGACTAGAGTCTTTAGATAGAAGAGAAAATTAAAACTATACTTAAGATAAGAGATAGAAGCCTTAAGATAGGATTCTATCTATAAAGAATAAAGGACCTAAAAGAACTTTTCCTAGCTATAAATAGCTATATTTAATAGTAGATCTTAAAGTTAAAGGAAATTAGAATCTATTTCTAAGAATATAAAGGGCTAAAGATATTAGAGAAGGTAATAGAGAAGTTTAAAGAGCTTAAAAAGATAGATAATTATATAGTTAGTTAAGAATTAACTAAAGTAGCTAGATTAGAAAGAGAATTAATTAATATAGTATTATAGATTTTAGAATACTTAGTCTAAGATTACTATAGAGTAGGCTAGTACGTTCTACTTACTAAGATGTTTAAAGTATTAGATATAATTAATTTAGCTAAGAGAGAGTTAAGATAGCCTATAGTATACTAAAGAACTTAAGAGAAGTTTTAGAGTAATATAAAAGGTTGACTTCGAGCTTATAACTATATCTTAATATAGCGTACTCTAAAATAGCTAATCGTTGTTAATAGGAAATATAAGAAGATTAATCTACTAGATAATATACTAGTAGTACTAGATAGAATAGAATTAGGTATACTATTAGTAGAAGCTTATATAATACTAGACTAATTCTATAAAGTATATATAAAAGTATACTAAGAAGTATTAGCTATAGAGTATTAGGATAATTATAACTCTTAGAAGAAGGCTTTAAAACTAAATAAATAAAAGTTTAAATAGGTTAAAGATATTAAGGTATACTTAGATAAGTTAAAAAGAAACCTAAAGATATATCTATAGCTAGATAGAGAGGATTTATAGTATTAGAAGTCTAAAAGTTCTAAAGAATCTAAGAGTAAAATTAACTTAGATAAAATACTAGTAAAATAAACGTTAAAAAAGATAGTAAAGATAAAATACTTAAAGATAGAAGTATTAAAGAAAAGCTAAGTAAGAGTCTTAGCTATAAAGATTATAGAATTATAATAGTATTCTAATACTCTAGACTTTAAGAAGAAAGATATATTAGATACTTTTATAAATACTAGTAAGGAAGAGTAAAAAGTAGTTATTAATAAACTTAAGTAGAGGAGTATAGAAATGTTTATTATAGCTCTCTTTTTAAAGCTTAATAAGGAAGCGAAAAAGAATAGTTAGTTAAGACTAATAGAGCTTATATTTAAAATAGTTAAAAGAAAGGAGATAGAAAGACTTTAAGTAAAATAATATAAAAAGACTATAAATAAGAGATTAAAAAGAGAGAATAATAAGCTATTAGAAGAAATAAGTAACTAGGTAAAAGAGGGTTTAAAGAAGAAGATATCTAAGACTTTAAAAGATACTAAAAAGAAACGAAAGATAGATATAATAGTTACTAACTACTTTCTAAAAAAGATAAAGAATAATATAAGACCTCTATATAAAGTAGAGTTAGTAGTCTAGAAGAATAGAGAGCTCTAGTATTCTAAAAAGAGGATTAAAGTTATAAAAGATTTAGTAAAGACGAGATTAATCTAACTAGAAGAGAGGTTAAATTTAAGTAGAGAATAATTAATCTTACTTAACTTTCTACTAAATCTTAAGAAGTAGATAAGAGCTTTTAAAGTCTAGCTAATAAGAGAGCGCTTATTAGTAAAATACTAGTAATTCTTTTATAGATATATAGACTTTTTAATAAAGAAGATTTCTTTAATAAAAGTATTAGAGATAAAGAGAGAGAATACTAAGAATAGACTAGTAAAGGAATATAGAGATCTATTTAATATAAGAGGAAAATTAAGAAAGTTAATCTAGAAGTATTAGATATTTAATAGAAAGAGGAAGTTTAATTAGAAAAGAGGAGAGACTAAGAAGAGATTAGAAGCTATACTAGTAAAACGTTAATATATAGTAAAGGTATATAAGAACTTTAAAAAAGAAAAGGCTAAGTAAGAACTAAGAAAGAAATAACATCTTAAGAGGATTATTAAGAGAGGATAGTTCCTAAGATAACGTTATAATAACTAAACGAAGTTTTTATACTAGTTATAAAATAAGCTCTTAAAGATAGCTAAGATAATATATAAGACAATTAATAATATAGGAACGCTAAAAGAGGCGTAGGAATACGTAAGTAACTTTTAGTATAAGATTAAAGTATAGAAGAGAAAAAGTAAAGATAAGACTACTAAGTTAGAGGATATCTTAAGTAAAGACTTTCCTATAACCTATTATCTAAATAATATAAGTTTATAAAGTAACTAATTACTTAGAAATTTCAAGTACTAAAGTACTATTAGAGGTAAAGATATAGAAGTCTATAGTACTCTAATAACTTATAATAAAGAAGATAGAAACGTAGAAATAGAAGTAGATTAAGAACTAGGAGATAGTATATTAGATATAGAGTTTAATATACTAGATAATAATATTATTCCTATACTTTACTACTAACCTGCGAGGGTTTTAAGTCGGGGTTGAATCGGGTTTAGAGGTAATTTAAACCGATTCTAGAAGCGTATTTAAGCTAGTTTAAGAACTAGGTTTAATATACTTTGAAACCGACTTAAGATGATTTATAGTAGTAAAACCCGACTCGTTTTAGCGAGTTGAACCGGGTTATGAACCGGGTTAGGTAAGTTAAGTCAGTATTAGACACTAGTTTAACTTAATTCTAGACCTGTCTTAAACTAGTAGTAACTTAGTATTAGAGTAGCTTTAAATTAGTACTAAAAACTATTTATTACTAGCGAATATATATTAAAAAAGATATGAAATTACGTGATTAGGCGTATATTACGTAGCTATACTACTCTTATATAATATACCTTAGTTCCTGTCGTCGAATGCTCGAGTCCTACTTCTACTAATTCTACTAATTCTACTAATTCTACTGATTCTACTAATTATTCTACTAAATGTTCTACCGAGCTAAATAACGTTATCTCTATATATATGCCTCGATTTAATTAGTTAGATCGGTCGGTTAGTTAGTTAGAAACTATAAGGTATATACGTTAGTTTAGGAAGTAAGAGTAGAAATAGTACGTACTAACAGCGATAGTAGTAACGTAGATAACAAATCCGAATTCGCTAGGCGACTAATTCGAGGGCTCTAATTCGCTTTGCTAAAAGTCTAACTGTGAAATATGCTTAAATCGTCGAAAAAGAAGAGGTATATTATTATTATTCAACGACGTAGAATTAACCAGGGTAGCGAACGCGACGAATATAACGTAGATTACGATGCTGATAAGCGGCTTAATACCGAGTAATAAATACGATGTAATAGTAAAAGAGAGTTATCGTCGTCGTCGTCGTCGTCGTCGTCAAAGTAAAGTGTCGAAGTCGAAGATGTCGAAGTCGAAGTCGAAGTCGAAGTCGAAGTCGAAGGTGGGGGTGGCCCGTGCGCTAGGTCTTGGCGGTTACGTAGCTAGTTATACGTAGTATACCGTGTTCGGTAAGAGCGACCCTAGTACGAAAGCCACGCCCTACTATATAACCTACTTTAGTTACGTGACTTACTAAATTTATATACTAGTAGCTCTAGACTTTTTTTTTTTTCTTCTAAGTACTTTATTTTAGATATATTTTTTAAACTAAGTTAAGAGCTAGATTATAAGTTAGTTTCTAATTTTAAATCGTTTTATAAATCGGTTTCTTATTTTAAATCGTTTTATAAATTAGCTTAAATCGTTTTATAAATTAGGTTAAATTACCTTAAATCGTTTTATAAATCGGTTTCTTACTTTAAATCGTTTTATAAATCAGTTTCTTACTTTAAATTATTTTATAAATTAGCTTAAATTGTTTTATAAATTAGGTTAAATTACCTTAAATCGTTTTATAAATCAGTTTCTTACTTTAAATCGTTTTATAAAACATATTAGAGCTACTTTAAGAAATAACTAATATCTTAAACTAGTATTAAACCGGTATTAAACCGGTATTAAGTCTAAGTTAATACTAGCTCAAAACCCTAGTAGAGGGTATATAAGTAACTAATAGAGAGATAAAGAAGAAATAACTATAAGAATATAGCTAAGAGAAGAGAGTATTAAATTTAGTCTTTTATTAAAGAGAGAGAAGGCTCTAAAGAGCTTAAAAGACGAAAGAAAAAGAAATATTACTAAAAATAAGAACGAAAAAAGGAGATTTATATAAAATAGATAATATAAGAGATATTAGATAAGATAACCTAGAAGAGAGATAGTAGAATATCTTCTATATAAGAACATCTTTATAGACGAAGTATAAAGAAAAAGGAGTATTACTTAGAGTTAACCTTCTAGAGAGAGAAGAGTTATTAGTACTATATATAATAAGACTAGAAAGCTTAGTAGTATATACTCTAGAAGATAGTAACACCTAGATAGCTTTATCTAATATAACCTCTATATATAACACCGGGGTCTAAGATATAATAGGAGTCGCGATAGACCTATAGTATTATCTAAGCTTCTTTATATCCTATCTACTCGTCGTTATCTTAATATATAATCTAGCGATGCTATTATTTATAAGATCGTGTTCTATAGACGTGTTCTAGAGCTTATAGCCGTTTATTTTCAAGAATATATTAGTAGTAATAAGCGCCGTTCTCTTATTTCTATCCTAGTATACGTAGTTCTTTATAATCTTCTTAGTAAGAATAGCCGCGAGCTAAAAGATATTCTTCTCTTACTTATAGCATTTGATATTTATTAGCGAAGTAATTACTAAGTCTAGTATAGTAAGTTGACTTAGCTAGGCTCTAGCGATAGTAGTTTAATAAAGTTTAGTAACTTAGGCGGAAGTTAAAAAGCGGAAGGTTTTAATATTAGTAGAAGATATTCTAGTCTAAGAAGCGAGCTTTAGATAAATTATATAAATAAATAGTTGAATAGACCTAGTTGGAATTAAAAGAGTATATAAAGATAAGTAGAGTGAAGATTAGTATTCTTAAGATAGAATAGTAATCGAGAATAAGACTTAGAGATACTACTATCTACTTATATAAAGTTTCTAAACTCACTAATAGCTCTGATCTTTTATCTATTACTCTGTTATATAATTTAATACTAAGGTCTTATCTAATATTAGCGCTATACGAATAATATAAAACAATGATTTCAAGGTTATTAGTTAAAGATATCGCTATAGTATCGAATTAATTTATTTAACGCCTTTAAATATAATATAGCTATATGAGAATATACGCCGCGTTAAGATACTATACTCTATAAAGTGTTTTAAAAGGTGATATTCTTAAGTTCTCTAGCTAAATAGTCTAGGAATTTCTCTAACTAAATATAGAGCTAGCTATCTAAGGCTATAAATTCAGTCTCTCTATTATAGTATAATATACGCTAGCTAAAACTCTAGCTAGGCGTAATACTAAGAACGGTTAGTATTAGAGATTAACGCTTATTATCGTTTATTAGATTAAAGACGCTAGACAGCGGTTAGCTTACGAACGAATTTGAGAGTATAGATAAAACTTTGACAATAAGGCGTTAATAAAACAGAGTATAACTTGATATAGTTTAAGATATAGCTTAGAACTTTAAGTTTAATTAGAAAGGAGGTTAAGAGTTCGACGAGAAGAAGAGCGTTAACGAAGCTAACTCCTAGAACCTCGGGTTCTATAGTTCTAAATTAACATCTACTTTACTACTAATAGTAGTACTAGAGAATAAGGATTTACCTTAGAGAGAGATTAACGCCTCGAGAGTCGGAGTAGCCTTTATTACGTCTATAGCGCTATAATATTAAAGCCTTCTAGACTGCTTTAGGCTTATACTATAGAGCTAAATATCTATCTCTTCGTCGTACTATATAACTTACGTATAGACGTGATTAGATGTCTAGTTAAAAACTACTTCTATTTTAATAAGAATTATACTAAAACTTAAGTAGCTTTAAACTATAATATTACTAAACCTATTTAAGAATACTAAGATATAAAATTACTAGAAATTAAAGCTATTTAAACTTCTTATTCTATATATAGTAGTAATATCTATTATAAGAAGGACACGTGACTACACTAGTAGCGGACCTGTAGATATAGATAGTATAAGTGCTCCGTACTCTCCTCTTCTCTCTTTAGACGTTTATTACTATACTATATAAGAGATTACTTTCACGTATTTTACTAGGCCTAGCTATAAGCTCCTAATCTATAATCTATCTCTTATACTATATAGTAGTAATACTCTAAATTCGAACTATATATAATCTCTTTGAAATTATTAAGCCTCTGCCTTCTACTAACTATATTATAACCTATAACCTATAACCCTTACCTCTCCTTCTCTTATCCGCTTCTTAATCTTATAATTTAAATACTCGATTAAAATCTAGCTATTAGTATATACGCTGTCTAGTAATAAGTATAACCGTCTTCTAGATCTCTAGTAGGTTAGTAAGAAAGATAAAAGACACCTCTCTTATATCTATTCTACTTTATATATATATATTACTTATAATTCATATAGGAAAGCCTTAGAAAGGAGAAGTACTAGTAAAACCTAAACCTAAAAAAATTCTTAATAAATATAATAGCTACTACGATAAATAAGACAGATACTAAAAGAATAGTAGATATATAAAAAAGCCTACTCTAAGAGTTCTAGTAGAATTAGCTCTATTTTTAATACTATTAGAATAATCTATTATACTTAAAAACCTCTTTTCTAAGCTTCTTAAAGCTTTGCCGAGTACTCTAGCTCTGCTAAGTACTCTAACTCTATAAGCCTTATAAACCCTATTAGCTCCTTATATATACTATTTATAAGATATATCTATTATACTAGTCGACTCTTATATCCTAAGAGCCTCTAGTCCTGTTTTATAAGCTCTAGTAGACTTAACGAGATTAGAGCGCTTATATATTAAAGACTAGTACCTAGAAGAGATAAGGAAGAAGCGAATCTTAATAACGATCTAGATATTATAATTACTAAATATTAAGAAGAGAGAGCTCTTAGTATCTTTAAAGACTTAACTATTATTAGTAAAGATAATATTTTAAACTTTACTATAATTAGAGAAGAATCTATAATACTATCCTCTCCTAGCTTTATACTAAGTTACTCTAGCCTAATCCCTAGCTCTAACGTTTACTCTAAGGCCTTTAAGCTAGTAGACATTACTACTATATTTAATCCTATATCTTAGATAGCTTTTACTTTATACTAATTAAAACCTCTACTATTAGATTAAGAGTCTATCGATTTAGACTTCTTTAATAAGATTAATAAGCTTCTAACTCTACTCTTAAGTAGTAGACCTATTATAATAGTAGAACTAGAGGTACTATATACTAGATAACTTTAGTAGAGAGACGTTATAATTATTAATTTTATAATAAATAAAGTAGCTAAGAATATTACTAGGTATATAAACCTCTAACTACTTATTATAAATAAGGACCTAGAAGACGTAGAGTTAGTATTTAACCTATTAAGAGATAACCTCTTAAATAACCTTAAAGCTAGTATAGTATAACTATTTAAATTACTAAATAGCCTAGCTATAATAGATAAATTTATAATACTTCTTACCTGTTTCTAACCTAGACTAGAATAGGTAAACCCTTATTCTAGTAAATCTTTACCTAGAACTTCTTATTAATCTCCTTATTAATCCTCTTATAGATCCTCTTATAAATATAAGTAATAAGACTCTAATAACTAACGACGATATTAACTATATCTTAAAGTAAGAGATATCAAATATAATAGTAAGACTCTAGTTACTTTATAATTTAGCTAGGTTAAAAGATTTATATAGATTTATAGTAAGAAGATAATATTAAGCCTTATACTCTAGACCTTAATAGACAATGCCTAGGTCTAGTATAATAGACTTATATTAAATACTAGAACCTAAATACTTTTAGACTACGACGAGCTTAGAAGCTAGATAAGTAAATAGTTTTAAAAGAATATATTAATACTACTCGCCTAAGCTATTAAGAAAGAATTTTAGTTTAAATTTAAAGACTAATACTCTCTTTAGATATATATAGTAAAGAAGTAATCGCTTTATATTAAAGCTAAGTCTATAAATAAAGACTACTTAGTATATAGAATTTATACTAGACTTAACTCTATACTAGGCTCTATAATTATACTAAAGCTATTTAGTAATATACTAGAATTTCTTAAAAAGAAGATATATACTATAGAGTCTATAGTATAAGCATCTTAGACTATCTAGAATAAGAAATTTAAGATACCTAGTAAAGAAAACGAGTTACTAAAGAAAAAGTTTAAGAAGTCTAAATTATATAGTAAAGGTTAATTAAGTAAAAGCAACTAAGAGAATCGTATAAAACAGAAGTAAGATAATAGGAAGATTAATAACAACTTTAATAGACGTAATAACGGATATAGTTAAAACTCTTAAGATAATTATTAAGATAGTAGAGATAGGCGACCTTTTAATCCCTTTATTTAGTAATAATTTAAGTAGCCTAGATTCGACCTACTAGTAGCCTAGTCTTAGTAATTTAGTAGATAGCCTTTTAATTCACTATATACTTAAAACTACTAAATACCTCTACTAATATAGCTTATATAGCCTATATAACTAAGATTTATACTAAGAGTAGCTACTTAATTTATATAAGAATAGTAATAGTAATAGTAATAGCTACTTTAACTCTTTTTAAAGAATAGTTAAAAGCAGCTATAGTAACTTATAAGTACTACTATAGTCTTAGTATATTTTAAGAAAGCTAAACCTTTAAACCTAGTAGCTATAGACAAGTATATATACTAGATAATAGTTAGCGCTTTAGATAGATTTAAGACCGATCTATATATTAGTTTAAATAATTTAGATTTAGAAAACAAATATAGTAGTCGCTCTAAGATAGTAAGCTATTTATAAGAATTCCTATTATAACTCTATTATCTAATATTAATATTATAATATAATAAGAGAATTATATATCCTTACTATCGCCTAATCTAGACCTATTACTAGTCCTAGCACTAAAATACCTAAAAAAAATTTAAAAATAATAAACTATCTAAAACAAGCTATCTAGTCAAAATATTACCTATATCTAGTATTTTACTAATAATTATTACTACTCTACCTAATTCTTCTATATTATAAGAAACGAATATAATATATATACTCTCTTCTACTACTCTACTTTCTCTATCTTCTATAAATCTATTAGTAAAGAGCCTAGTAACTCTATTACTCTTAAATATACTAATTAAAGAGATAATTAGAATAGACGCCTTATTAAACAACGTAGAGTTCTTTAGTAAGCTATTATATACTAATTAACTATATAAAAGAGCTTAAAAGGTCCTAGTCTCTAACGTAAAATAGAAAAGTAATAGTAAGTACTTTATAAATAGTACTTAGTATTACTACTATATAAGTATAAAGTACGTCTTAACTACTTTATTAAGCTAGAATATTAAATTTTACATAAACACTAGTTTAGGTATAAATCTTATAGCTAAATATATAGTAGATCGTTTCTTCTTATATATTAAGATAAAAAAAGAGCTAAATATAGTCAGCCTTTTAAGTATTAAGAAAGGTACTTAAAGGCTTTAAAATTTTATAAAGATCCTCTTTACTATCTATAATACCTCTAAGTAAGAGTTCCTCTTTAAAGCAGAATTCTATATTATTAACAAGCTAGGCTATAATATACTTATAAGCACTTCGTTTCTAAAGCTAAATTACTTAAACTTCTTTTAAGTAAAAAGACGTAGTATCGATTATCTTAATTACTATAGCTATAAATTCTATATCTCTTATCTATTAGATTAAGAAGAAAAGAAGTTTAAATATACAACTATCTATATAGTAAAGAACACTATCGTTAATACTATATAGAGCTAGAATATTAGCGTTTATTATAGTAAGAAGTTACTAGTATTAATATAAGAGTATATAGTTAGACTATACTAGAAAAACAGCCTAGTACTAAACTAATTTAGCAGCCTTACGTATATAATTACTAATAGAGATTAAAAACCTCTTATATTTATAAACCTTAGTAACGCTTCTATAAGGATTATAAAAGAATAGTTACTAAGGTTCCTAGAGCTATTAGATAAACTACCTCTAGCTGATTATTTAGTATATCTTAATCTTGTTAATATATTTAAAAGACTACTCTTAGTACTAGAATAACCTAAAAGTAAGTATCTTAATAGTTAGCCTTACCTTATATAACTAATTAACGATTTAATTAACATTTCTTAAGCTAATATTAAACTAGAATAGAATAAAGAATATTAAGCTAAGGTTAAAGACGTTATTTAAAGCAAAGCTAAGCTATTCTATAATAAGTTAGATTACTTTAATAATAGAATCGAGATATCTATCTCTTTTAAAGAAGAGATAGATATTAAAGACCTAAAATAAGCTCTCTATAGTCTATTAAAAAGAGATAAGGAAGTAATAAATAGTATTATTAACTCGTTAATTAAGATAGGCGTTATTAAAAAAAGTGCTTCTAAAGAAACCTTTACTAGCCTTTATACTAGCTTTTATAGTATAATATAATAGAAAACCTTATATAGTAGTAGATTTAAAAAGAATTAATACTAAACTATATATAGACACTTAGCTCTTACTTAAGTAGAACGATATACTATAAGTAATATATAGTATAACCGTGTTTTCTATACTTAATATAATAAAGAGCTTTTTCTAGTAATCGACTTATCTTAAGAATAGATAGAAGTAGACCTTTATAATACCTTATAAAGGCTAAGAAAGACTAACTATTAGTACTATAAAGCTAGCTATATTACTCGCCTTCTTCTAATATTATATAAAAGATATATTTAAAGATATACTCTAGTAATTTATATATATATTTATTAATAATACTATTATCTTTTTAAGAATCTTAAAAGAATATCTAGTCTATTTAAAGTAAGTACTCTACTACCTTATAAAGTTAGAGGTTACTTCTTTACTATTAAAATACTACTTTACTTAATTAAGATTATAAGTGTTAGGTTATTAAGTATTATAATATAATCTATATATGATAGAAGATAAGGTTAAAGTAATAAGAGTAATAAAGTTTCCTTATATCTTATCTAACTTAAAAAAGAGCTTTAAGCTATTTAAATACTACTATAAATTTATTACTTATTACTTCGCTATTATAATACTATTAATTAAGCTAAAAACCTTAGAGTTTAAAGGCTTCCTAATTTCTAGTAAAGAACACGACACCTATTTAAAACGTATAATAAAGTCCTTTATAATAGACTTAGAGTTAGCTAAATTACTTAATAATAGTAAATCTATATAAGAAAAGCTTAAAGATAAGTTATACTTCGTATCTATACTAGTATTTCTAGACTTTATAAAGCTCTTTAAGCTATATATAGATAGAAGTAAAGAGATAGGTTATAGAGTAGTATTATATTAAACAAATAATAAAGAAGTTAAGTATTTTATCTTATATCTTTTTAAATTATTATTACTAATAAAGGAAAGATACTAGCTAATAAAGTTAGAGACTAGCGTACTTATTTAAGCTTTAGAAAAGTTACTATAATACCTAGATAATAACGATTTTATAGTAGTTATTAATTACTAAGCTATTACTAATATATTTAAGAACGACGACTCTATTAAGAGTAAAAGGTCGATCTAGCTATAAAACTAGTAATTGTTTTTATCTTATTATAAATAGTATATAAATATTATTCACTATATAAGTAAGACCTATATTAATATAGACGCTTTAATAAGATTACCTTATAATAAGCTAAAACTATTATCTTAAAAGAAGGCTATGATTAAATCTAATATATATTTTATATAAGCTTTTCTATCTAAAGTCATAATCTTATCTATATCTAAAGAGTTACTATTAGAAGTTATAAAGCAGCTACTCTTAGACTAATCTCTAAAGCTTATATTCGCTTAGATATTAAAATAATATATAGATAGTAAGTATACTAAAGTACTAGTAACTACTCTTAAAGACTTTTGTTTTAAGCTTATTAGGAAGCTATTATTCTTTAATAAGCTTCTTTATATACTAAAAGTATATCTAGGAAAGTTCTTATCTCTTACTTATAATAATAAGAGCTACTTTAGAATTAAAAGGATCTATTAATATATAAAAAGTTACGTCTTCTATCCTAGATTATATTAAGAGATTATAGAATATATAAAGAGCTACTTAGTATATTAATAAGTAAAGCCTTCTAATACTCTACTTTAAAAGTCTCTTTAGTTAATTAAATATCTTATAGTACTTTTAAAAGTACTATTATTAGATTTTATAGACAGCTTTCTAATCTCTACCTAAGGTAATAATAAGATACTTACTATTACTTATAAGTGTTTAAAGATAATAAAGCTCTTAGTAGATAAAGATACTAATACTATTAAGGATTAGACTACTTAATACTTTAAATATATCTACGTAGATTAGAGTCTACTTAATAGTATAATATCTAATTATAACTCTAAGTTTTAATTAGCGTTCTAGTATAAGCTTTTCAAGCTTATAAAAGTTAACTTAAGCTTTACTACCGTATATTATTTAGTAGGTAATAGTTAGATAGAGTATACTAATTAAACTATAGTCTATATCTTATAATATACTATTAGTAGAGTATATAACTAGTTAATCTAGAAGGATCTTATACCTTTTATTTAGCTATTACTTAACTCTTTTATTAACACCTCTATTAGAGTAACGCTCTTCTTCTTATTATATAGCTAAGATATAAAGACAAAGCTTAATACTAATACTAGAGAGGATATTCTAGACTTCTTAACTTATTATAAATCTTTATAAGACTAAGTAGAATAGTTAGTTAAAATAGCCTAAGCTTATATAAAGATATACTATAATAATAAACATACTCCTCTAAAATTTAGTAGTATAGTATACTTATAAATAGCAAAAAAATAAGATAAGAGTTACTATCTTTAAAATTATATAAAACTATCTTTTTAAAGATTAAGATCTTTTAAGATTATATAGCTAGTAAGTAACCTCGCCTTTAAAATTAAGCTACTAAATTAGCTTAAGATTTACTCTATTATATCTATTAAATACCTAGAACTAGTGAATAATAATCTATATACTTATCTTTAACCTAAGCTAGAACTAATTACTATTAATAAAGAGGAAAGATTTATTATTAAGAATATCCTAGAATAAGAAATATATAAACCTCTAAAAAATTAACGCTAATTATACTATAAGATTAAGTAGCTAGGCTATAAGAAAACTACTTAGAAGCTAGTATTAAGCTAAATCGGTTATATTAGCTTATAAAAAGAAAGAAAAGAAGAATATACGCTCTAAGTCTAAAGTCTTCTTATAATAGAGTAAAGCCTTCTTATAATAAGATAAAGCCTTCTTATATTAGAGTAAAAGCCTTCTTATAATAGAGTAAAGCCTTCTTATAATAAGGCAACGTCTAAAAAGACGTTAAACTACGTTTTAGTACTAGTTATATCTCTTAAGAAGAGTAAACTAGTAAGATCTATAGATATCTATATCTATAGTACTTATAACTATTCCTAGTAAAAGGCTTATAAGTCTTTCTTAAAGAAGCAGATACTCTCTCGTTTATTTATTTATTCTTATAAGCTATAATTACTTAAATTTTATATATTATATTAATTTTAATTATTTATTAGAAATTTACCTTTACTACCTAGTAGTAATATTAAATTTATATAATACTAATTAGTTAGTACCTGATTTTTAGCCTTAATATTATTATACTCTACTAAGGAATTTATTCTCTTATTAACTCTATACTATAACGAATTTAACTTAATAATATAAATATATATAACTCTTTTATATTATATTCCTTTTAATCTATTAATCTAAGAATCTTAATTACCTTAATTATAAACCTCTTAGATTAACCTTCTATTATTAATATAATAGATAATCGCTTTACTAAGTAAATCTTTATAAGTAATTTAAACTAGGTCTATTATAAGATTGACTTCATAGCTTACTCTACTATAATAAGTAACTACTAACTTCTTAAAGATATACTCTCTAACGTGCTTAGTCTTAATAATAACTCTAAAAGTAAAGTTAAAACCTTTATAATTAGTAATAATAATATTCTTACTCTTAGTAATATATTATTATTCCTAGAATAATAAATTATAATAAGTACTATAACTAGTACCTTAATTAATAGTAAAGCTAATACTTATAACGCTATTAGTAACATAGTTACTATAATAACTAAGCGTAATAAGTTAGATACTATTATCTCTCTACTAGTTTATAAACTTAATAATAGTAAATACGAATTTACTCTAGCTACTAATAGGTTCGCTACTACGATCTAGTCTAATAAAGAAGCTATTATCGAGGCTAGCTATATATTAAAGGCACTCTTTATTACTATTAGAGGTTAAGACACTACTAATAATAATATAAAGAAGCCTACTACTACTACTAGTAATTAAGACTCTACTAGTAATAATATAAAAGAACCTACTACTACTACTAGTAGTTAGAACTCTACTAGTAATAATATAAAGAAACCTACTACTACTACTAGTAGTTAGGACTCTACTAGTAATAATATAAAGGACTCTACTACTACTACTTAGTATAGACAGTTAGAACTCTACTAGTAATAGACCTACTACTATTACTAGTAGTTAAGACGCTAAAGCTACTAGTAGAGATTCTAAACCTAAGGATATAATAGTTACTATATATAATAAATAAAAAAGTAAAAAGTTAAGATTTATCTAACTAGAACATATTCTATTTAAAGAATAATAGAAGATTCTTAAAGTTATAAAGATAGAAGCTAAATTTAAAACTATATTCACTATAAATAATAAGCTATACTATCTCCTTAACTAAGTTAAGTTATCTAGTAACAATAGTATCCTAGCTCTTTTAAAGTAACTTTACTTCTAATATTTAGAACCTTATATCTACTTTAATATAGAGCTTACTCTTAATAATAAGTAAATATAAGATAATAAGAACGTCTCTTATAAAGAGAGATTTAACACTTTTAACTATACTTACTTTAAGACTTACCTTAATTAGAGAGCTTATACTATTAAAGACTTTATATATTAGAACCTTAATAAATATAGCTTACTAGCTACCTTCTTAAAGCTAGACTTTAGAAAGCTAGAAAGTATAAAGATCGTTATAATTAATATTAAAATAGATATAATTAATATTACTAGTACTAATATCTCTTCTATAGTTAATCTAAACTATAGTTAGATAATATAATAATTTATTAATAAAGTTAAAACTACTTAGATAAAAAAGAGTATTCTTAAATTTACATTTATTATTAATAATTACTATAATAACCTTTCTCTTATTAGTACTAAAATTAAAGCTAATAAGAAAAAGAATCTTAATAACTTCTAGATTAAAAACATGTTTATTTCTAGCTAATTAAGTATAAGTAATCTATTCTAGATTCTAGAACAGATACTCTTAAGAGTTATAAGTAAACACCTATATTATATTCTTATATTTTATAACTATAAGTATATATATATACTTCTAGTCTATACTATTTATAATAAGTTTAAGATTATAGCTAAGGAAGCTATAGATTAGTAATTAGATAAATTCACTATAGCTATTTCTCGTATTCTTAGCTTAGATAAGAAGCTATTATAATATAATTATAATAGAGATAAGGCCTAGATTACTACTATTAATATATAGTACTATATTTATAAGAATCCTAAAAAAGGTAATTATATTAAAGTCTAATTCCTCGATCTTAAAACTATACTATATATTAAATATAAGAGACTTAATACTAAGAATAAGTATTATTTTAGTAAAGATATCTTAGATAATAAGAATAAATCTAATAATAATACTAGAGAATAGATTCTTAGTATAGATAGTAGTAAGATAATTATTAGAGATAATAAAAAGAAAAAGGCTAAGATAAAGAACCTATTAGAATAGTAGATAAAAGAGCGATAAGCTACTATTATAGGAATTATTACTAATATACTATCTCTTCTAAGTATAATCTTAATTACCTTATATACTAGAAAGGATCTACTATAATAAGGCTCTAATAATAAATAAGTTATTACTTACTTTAATATTCTAATATTAAATATTACTAATATACTTCTTACCTATTTTATAAATACTTTTAATAAGATAGAACTTATATATAAGATTAAAGTTATCTCTAAGATTTTAATATAATTCTAAAATAATATTATTTAAAGTCTTAATAATAGAAGAGTATTAGTAAAAAAGAATAAGCTATCCTATACCTTTATATACTATATAAAGCTATTTATAAACTTTAACTCTCTAATTCCTTAAGAAACTATAGACTTTTTTACTAAGTACTATAATAAGCCTTTCTTAGATAAATTTATTTAGAAGGTAATTATAAAGTTTAATCCTAACTATTAAGTTAAGTATAAGAAGTTATAAGAGCTATATATATTATTTATTAGTATCTAAGACTATATAATATCTTATAAGATAAATTAGATAAAAACTCTTTTTATATTAGGTTATTATAATCCTAATAGTATAAAGAACTAAGTTCTTCTTATATATTCTATAAATAAGAGAATAGATAATCTTACTAAAAAAATAGATAAGATCTTCTTATTACTTAGTATTAAGAAGACAGTTATTCACCTTAGTAGTTTATTAATAGAAAAGAATAAGCTTCTTAATTACTATATATTAAAAGACTTTAAGTCTTATATTAAAGATATATTAGCTCTATTATATAGTTTTATTAAACATCTTATTTATAAAGCTATTTAAAAGGTTAAGATAAATAAGAAAGTAAGAGATTAGAGATATCTAGTATATATATAGAAGTTTAGCTTTTAGAAGTATGTTTTTAATCTAATTAATAGATTAGCTAAAGAGGTCGCGGAATTCTAAGCCTTTAAAACATATACTTAAAAAGTCCTCTATAACTCTAATAACCTAGACTTAAGGCTTTTAGCTTATATAGATATACTTAATAAGGCTATATAGAAAGTTATTATAGAAGTAGATGTTATTATAACTATACTAGTAATTATCTTATAATTAAGAGCTTAAGAATAAGTAAGTAAATTATTTAGATTTAGTATAAATAAAGCTAGTATAATAAATCTAGCTATTATAATCGCCTTAGCTACTAGTCTTAAGTTTAAGATATATATTATAAATAATAATATTAAATAAATATATTATTATTTAGTCTTAAAGATAGATAAGAAAGCTTAGAATCCTAGTATAAAGTATCTTAATAATACTATCCTAGAGTATTATAAGTATAGTAAGTATTATCTTATATACCTAAACTATTAAAGCTAAATATATAATAGTATTATCTAGAAATTTATTAATAAGGAATACTACTATAGTAAAATAATCAACGCTACTACCTATTATAGCTTACTTCTAGATAATTATATAATAAAAGAGGTTAATAAGGAAATTTTTAATCTTAATACTTAATTCGTTATAGTATAAGTATAAGATAGTACTTCTAATATTAAAGCTAAAAGCACTTCTATCTTTAATAAGAACTATATTAATATTAGTAATAAGTAGATATAATATATTAAATAAAAGCTTAAGTAGTATAAGATTAAGCACTTTAAGACCGCTTATATCTACTATTATAAAATAGAAGTTAAAGCTATAGTTATTAACTTTAAACGTTTAAATAACCTAGCCTATGTCTTATATATTACTAAAGTTACTTAAAGTATAATATTTAACACTTGAATACTTAGTATTCTAGCTAGTATAAAAATCTCTAAATAATATAGTAATATAAAGCATATATTAGTATTAATTACCTAATACGTTTACTTACTTATAGTACTTATCTTAGACTATATTCTTAAATCAAAGTTATATAGCTATAACGTTTTCTAAGATAATATATAGATAATATAACACCTTAATATCGGTTATATCTACTAATTATAACATTATATAAAAGATTATAGATATACTACTAATACTTAGATAGTAAATACTAAGAACTATAGTAAATATAGTTAATATAGCTATCTTTAAGCTATTTATATAAATAATAAGGCTCTAAAATATAACCTTTATAATTATATTAGTTATAGAAAGAATATATACCTCTATACTAAAGATAAGAAAGATAATAATACTAATATATTTAGCTAAATATATAAGTACTATAGATTAATATATTATATTATTATAGAGAAGTTAGATAGCTATAAGCGATATAACTATAAGTATACCTTTTAAGAATACTTATATATATAATATATAAAATATAAGAAGTTTAGCTATTATAAGTTAATATATATAAATATAGTTAAATATACTACTTATAGTTTAGAAGATTACGTTAGAGAGAGCTATAGAATAGCCTATAATAAGGCTAGAAAGGTAATATAACGTATACTTAGTATATAGCTTAGTAATTACGATTACGTTCCTTCTTTTAATAATAAGAAAGAGCTAACTATAATAGTAGATAATAATTAAGACGCCTTAGAATTAATAAGTAAGCTTCTACTATAGTCTAAAATTCTACCTATCTCTATAAAAGTATATAAATACTTATAGATATAAATAGATATAACACTTATAAAGAGTAAAGTAATTATTAATAATTTAAGCTAGAGATTACTACTTATAAGATTCGTTAAGCTAAATTTTAAATAATTCGTTATATACTTAGTTCTTATAATTCCTTAAAATATAATAATTATATTACTAGCTTTAAATAATAAGATCGCTTTTAAGATTAATAATTAGACCTATACTATAAGCTAGAAATAGAAGCTACTTTTAGATAGTAAAGAAAAGATAATTAAATTATAGATCTTAGAAATATTTAGTAAACTAAGTAATTATATCTTCTAGAGACTCTATAGTATTAATTAAGACTCTTAAATAAATCTAGCTATTACTACTTTAGCTATTATTTCTTAGAAGGATAATAGGTTACTAGATTCTAATACTACCTCTAAATAGAATATAGAGATTAAGACTTAGGATATAGAAATTAAGAATTAGAATATAGAGATTAAGAATTAGAAAGTAGAAATCGAAAATCCTAAGCCTAAACCTAGCTTAGGTATTAAGTCCTTTTAGCTAAAGTTTTCTATACTACCTACTAAGTCTACTTCTTCTTAAGTTAAAGCTCTAGTCTCTTATATACTCGATATCTCTAGTAAATAGGCTTTTAAACTATATATTATATACTTTGATTTTATAGATAAGCTAGACGTTCTTTAAAAGAACTTATACTATACTTAGTTCTCTAATAAGTATATTATAACTAATATTAGTAGAAATAAGTTATACTATAAAGTATAATTAATCGTCCTAGCTCTATAGATTTAATATAGTATTAAATATCTATTCTCTAAAAAGGAACTCGTTAATATACTAGTAAAGAGACTTATAAGTAAGGTATATAGAGCTATACTCAAAGGCGCTAAGATAGAGCTTATTAAGAGCGATTTTACTATAAATACTCTTATATTTTTCTTTTATCTACTTATAAATAAACTAATTAAGTTAAAGATTACTCTAAAATAACTAGATCTTATTATTTATATAGCTAATACTTTTACTACTTCTTAGGTTATCTAGGATAGCAGTTACTATTTATATACTACTAACTATATCCTATAGATTTAAGTAAATAGTATCTACTATAAGGTTATATAACTAATTATAACTACTATAGATTAAATAAAGGCTTAGAAAATAGAAGCTAAGAAGTAATAATTAGCTATTCTATACTATAGAATTAACATCTATAATAGAATAATAATAACTAAGGTACTAGGCTCTAATAATAGATTTTTTAATAAATTAGAGAATAAGAACAAAGGAGAGGATAATATAGAGAAGGATAAGAATAGATTAGAAGATACTATAGAGAAGTCGAGAGATAAGAAGCTAAATAAGGCTTAAAATCAACTTATATTTAGTATCTCTTTTTATAACTTTAGAGGAAGACGCTTTTTTAAGAGGAGTATGTTATAAGAAGGATATATAACTATACTAGTAGTAGACCTATAGATATAGATAGTATAAGTGCTCTATACTCTCTTCTTCTCTCTTTAGACGTTTATTACTATACTATATAAGAGATTACTTTTACGTATTTCACCGGGCCTAGCTATAAGCTTCTGATCTATAATCTGTCTCTTATACTATAATATCTCTCTTTCTATCTCTTTTTCTATCTCTCTTTCTATCTCTCTTTCTAATCTCTCTTACTCTTTTATATTCTTAATAACTTCTATTTTATAGAATTCCTTCTAATATAGAAACTTTATACTAGCTTCTTTTTTAATATATATATTTTTTAAAAGTAACTTTGCTAATTATTTATCTTTTTATACTCTATATTAATAGTATAAGTATATTATAGAAGTAGTAGAATAAGTATAAAAGTAAGAGAAGTATTACTCTCGAGCTTTTATAAAATTATCTCTTTTTTTTTAAAATTAAATAAACTCTTTTATATACTAGGAATCTTTAAGAAAAGAGTATATAAAATATAATTAAAAGTATTTATATACTAAGAATAGAGTACTTATATCTATTAATTAAATATTAATATTTACTTATTATCTAATTAAGTAAAACTTACTTCTATTCTAAAGCTAGAGTAGATAAGAGTTTATTATAATAATATCTAAAAGCTAATAAAATAAAAACTCTTATATTCTTTACTAAGTCTACTAGATTTTATAGTTTTTATACAATTAATCTTTATAAGTATTAATAAATCATAGAATAGATAAGTTTTAGTATAAGTTTATAATATATTAAGATCTTAAATTATTTATCTTTTTAACTCTTAAGAGTAGTAGTAGTAAAATAATAGATAAAACGCTTATAAGCGATTTTATTTACTATAGTATTAGATTAGCGTAGATATTATCGCTTTTACTAATTATACTTCTTACTAGTATATATAATAGAAAGTATTAATACTAGCGTAATCTTTTACTATATAAAAGCTATATATTTAAGATAAGACTTTAATAGATTTAGTAAAAAGATTACTTTATTAAACCGTAGTAACTACTTTCTTCTATAACTTCTAGAATTAAGAGAGAGTATTATTCTTCTTCTTCTTATAAATCTTAATTAGATATAGAAAGAGCGGTTTAGTAATATAGCTATAGTATATGTCTACTATACTAATAAAAAGCTTAAAAAGCTTATTAAATTAATTTAGTAATAAGAAGTAATTATTTTTATAAATTATAAATTAGTAAAAGAGATAGAAAAGAGACGTTAAAAGTTAATAAACTATAGAATCTTTAGAAATATTAGCTAGCTATAGTTAATTAAGAATATACTAGCTAGCGTTATATAAAAGTATCTAAACTATAAATATAAAATAATTATAATAGCTCTCTACAAATATATAAAGAGAGTGCTTATAGAATAGTATCTAATATTAAGGAAAACTAAACTAAAGAGAAAAGCAAAGAGTATAAACACTCTAGCTTTATTTATATATATTAAGCGAAGCTTTAGCAAAGCCTTAGGCTAACCTAGTTATATAAGTAATATATATAACTAGGACTATTATACTACTTCTCTTTTAAAAGAGCCTCTTATAACTAAGCAGCTTTATCCTCTTTTAACATAGAAGTATTAAGCTCTAGCTCGTTATAATCCTCTCTTCTAGCCTTATATACTGCTTTTTATAACAGAAGAGCTTCTAGAGAACTAGCTATTTTTAGCTTCTCTAAATAGAACCTCTCTACTAGTTATAGCATATATATTAGTTATTAAGCTAGATACTAATTAAGGTCTTTATTATAGCCTTTCTACTTAATTTAGTAATAGAGGGACTACTATCTCTTCTTACTAGCTAGTATTTCTTCGACCTTCTATTTCTCTTCTTTGTTTATAATAATCAGTAAGAGTAGTATAACTACCTATCTTAGTAAGAGATTATCTATAGCCTTATATAACTTCTTAAAAGCGAAGATAGAGTAAACTTTAATAGAAGCTAGTAGTTATAATTAGAAAGTAGAATCTACTTCTTTAAAGATCTTAAAAAGGCTAGCTATCTAGTAGTCTAGCTTTTAGCTTAGTTGTTAAGTTACCTAGTTCTTTATTATAATAAAGACTATATCTCTTACTCTAAAATCGACGTCCTATCTATATTTATTTACGTTTTATTCTTTCTTCTATTAAGCTTTTAATATATTTACTTAGCTAATATCTAAGACCTCTTAGATTATCTTTATAACTACTATAGCCTCTTCTTATAATAGCTATTCTTTTATATTAGCTAGTTCTAGTATTTACTAGTTAAACGAGGTTCTTAGTATATATCTCTTTTATAACTTAAAAGGTGATATTCTAATAGTACTATAAGGTAGTACTAACTATATATAGTCTATTATTAGAAGAATCTTAGACTAATTAGTATAATAATAATTAATATATAGCTATAAGTATTAATTAAGGTATTAATTTATAATCTTAGTCTAGTTATCTATTTAAGTATAGTTTATAGTTAAGAGTCGAAGCTAAATACCTAGGATTTAAGTAAACTCTCTCTAGAACGTGGTAATAAAGTAAAGGCCTCTATCTAATATTATACTTTTTAGAATCCTATAATATTATAGAATATGTTTAATATATAACCTTACTATCTATTTAGAAGTAATATTCTTATAGTAGAGTATTAAAATAGACTACTTAGATAAGTGGTCTATTACTATAAATATGTTATTATAACTATACTTATTAACTAGAAAGGATTTAAAATCTATAGCTATATATTACTATATATATAGTAGTATTAGAAGTAGGTATAGATAGCTAAGTATTTTATCTTAAGAAACGTCTACTCTTTTATATTTATAATAGTTTTATATATATTTTACGATATTAGCTTTTATGTTTTACTAGATATATCTTAAATATAGAATCTAGTAGGTCTTATCTCTTTTTAAATAAGTTGAAAGTATTTGATTATAAGCTTTATAAATTAGGTCTATTCTTAGTATATCTATATCTAGTACTACTAAGTAGTTTTAGTAAAGTAAAAGGCCTTTCTTTAAGATATATAAGGAATTAGTATTAGTTTTAGTTTATGCTTATATAGCTTAAAGTGTTATAGTATTCTTATTTACTTAGTAGATTTATTCTAAAAGTGTAAATAATTCTTAGAAGTAGTTATTATTAACTAGAGCTAGTATAATCGAGCTTATTTCGACTCTTAGGTCTTTAAGTGCTTCTATATTAACTTATTCCTTTATTAGAAGTGTATAGGTCTAGTACTACTCTTTAAGTTTCTTTTATAAGTGTATCTCGTTTACTTTATAAGTTAAAGTATCTATCTTACTGTTCTTACGCTCTAAATAGAATATAATAATAAAATAGTACTCGGCTAAAGAGAGTGCTTATAGAATAGTACCTAATATTAAGGAAAACTAAACTAAAGAGAAAAGCGAAGAGTATAAGCACTCTGGCTTTATTTATATATATTAAGCGAAGCCTCGGCAAAGCCTCGGGCTAACCTGGTCACGTGAGTGACGTATGTGACTAGGACTGTCATAATAATTCTACTTTATTTATAAGTATAAGACCTTTTTTTTAGTCTAGTTCTAGTATTTTATAAGTTTAAGAATAAAAGAGAAAGTTATATATATATATATATATCTAGTAAAACATAAGATCTACTTTTAATATCTCTTTAGAAATAGTTTCTACTTATATTTTAGTATATACTAGTAGCGACTTTTAAATCTTATAATTATTTTATTAATAGATATCTTTTATATTAGGCTAATAGATTCTTTAAATACTACGAGTAAGTATTTAAAGAGTAATAATAGCTTTATATACTAATCTTTCTTTATAGTATTAGTAGAGAGATAGTATATATAAAAGACTAATTTAATCTTAATATACTAACGTTATTATATAAATTAGAGTAGTAGATAAATAGATAGTAATCTTTATATACTTTTTAAAGTTCTAGCTCTTCTCTTATATACTATATACTAAAGTATACTATAAGTATAAAGAAGACTTTAAGCTTTAAAACTAATAAAGTCTATTATTAAGTTATAAAGTATAAGCGACCTATTAACTATAGACTATGAAATATACTAAATTATTAATAAGTAACCGACGAATAAGCGATACTAAGCTCTATAATAATAGAAATAGAAAGGTTTTACTACTACGACTTATTAATATAAGAAGTATAAAAGCTATTAAGACGAGAAATCTCTAGAAACTAGATATATTATATTATCTTATATAGTAAGTTTTTAAGTAAACTTCTAATCTATTAGCGTAATTAAGAGTTTATATTCTTTCTATTATATTCTAAAAGAAAGAATTCCTCTATATAACTTCTAAACACTTACTAATCTTTCTAGATAGTAGAGTAGCTATAGAGTACTCGCTTTTTAATAAGACTCGAATATATACTCTAAACTATTATTCTACTATATAGCAGCAGGATTAGATAATAGAATAACGCTTATTAATTCATATCTAATAATTATCTCGTAGCTATTTATAAGAATAAATAGCGCGACGCTTTTACTAATCTTATAAGATATAAGCTAGAATTAATTACTCTATTTATACGTAGATAGTTATTCTAAGAGTTACTTCTCTTCTAGTAAATATTATTCTTTACTTTATATTAAGTTTACTTCTAGTATAGTATATAGGAATATTACTAAACTTTATAAATAGAAATACCTGCTTAGAAACTTACTAGTAAGAGAGATAATTTATTTATAATTCTTCTAATTAACTAATACTCTCGGCTAGTCTCTAAAGATAGCTATAACTAGTAAGAATATAGTAAATATATCTTTTTAGCGTTTTTTTTCTATATATTCCTATCTATAACCTATAAAAATATCTAATAGAATTCGAGTATATATAAGGATTCTCTACTAGCTAAGTATATTTTACTATAGAACTAGGTTTTACTAGAGCTACTAGTCTCTAACTTAAGAAATACTCTTCTATAGAATATATCTAAGAGAACTTCTACTATAGAGAGAAAGATAGACTAGATAATAAGAAAGAATCTAATTATATTAAAGATTATTAATATAGAATAGAGTTTAAATTTAGAGTCTCTATTAAATTATCTTTAGAGAAACTTTAGCTAGTTATATAAGTTCTTATAAGAAATAGAATATACTTAGTACTAATATTATTACTTATTATATAGAGAGTAGAGGTTAGTTAAGTATAATTAAATTTCTTAGAAAATCGATCTATAATAAATTAGATATAAACGAGCTAAAACGAGAGTTCTATATTAAGAGAATCTACTTAGCAGATTTTAATATAGAGTGCTATATACTAGATAGTACTAGTTCTACTCTTTTATATAACTAGGAATTTTATTAAAGAATATTAGTAGTACTTTTAAAAGAGTAAGTAGAGTAAGTTTAGAAGTAGTTACTAGTCTAGAAGTTGAAAATCTTATAGAAATAAGAATAAAGCCTATTTTACTTATCTAAATTACTAATAAAAACTAGGTTACTTACTTTTTCAAAGTTCTAATAATAATTATTAAGCGAATATAGAGTAAGAATTATAAAAACTTAGTAGCTATTATACTAGATTTCTTAATTAATAAAAGTTAAAAATTCAAATTAGTCTTATTATAGACTATGTATTAATTTCTTAAGTATCTATTTATAATAGTACTAAATATATACTACTACTAAAGAGATAAGGAAAAACTATCTCTCTTTTATACTAAGTATAAACATCTATATATAAGAGGTTAGAAACTACTAAGTTCTAATAATAATAATAACTAAGTCTTATCTAATATAGCTAATACTAAATATAAGAGCTTTAAAGCTAAATATATAATATTTAAACCTTAATCTCTTTATTATCTTCTATTATATAAGTATTAGATATAATAGTACGCTATTCTAAATTACCGGTATTTGTAAAACTACTAATATCTCTAATATCTTAAGACTAAGATTTATAATTAACCTAATACTTATATAATAGAAAGTACTAAAGAGATTAAGATTTCGATATTATATATTTAGCTTTAAAGCTCTTATTATTTTAGTATTAGCTATATTAGAAAGAGCTTAGTTATTATTATTATTTAGACTTAGTAGTTTCTAATCTCTTATATATAGATATTTATACTTAGTATAGAAGTGAGATAGTTTTTCCTTTTCTTCTATATTAGAGCCTATTATTTATATATATTATTCTACTAAATATACTCTTATATACCTCTTCTATAGTAGTATATATTTTATACTATTATATAAAAAGGAAAAACTCTTCTTTACTAGTAATAGCTTTTATAATATCTCTTTTAAGCTTATTATTACTTTTTATTTTAAATTCAATATAGCCTAGATTTAGATTATTATAACGTTATTCTTAAATAGCTAGGATTCTAGAGATCTCTTAGATAGCTAGTAAAAAACGTATCTTATATATTAAAGAATTAGAATATACTAAGTGTTTCTAAGAATTCTAATAACTCTCTTAGTATAGAGACTACTATATACGATTTAGATAGTTAATAGATAATAGTTATCTAGAAAGCTCTTAAATTAACCTCTTTACCTCTTTTTAATTAATATTTAATATATTAGAATTAAGAGTAATTCTAGATCTCTTCTAAGCTCCACTTTTAAGTATAGAGCCTCTTATTAGAGAAGAGAGTTAAGTACTAACTAAAAGGTTCTTAGCTTATACTTATATATCTAAGAATAATAAAAAGTTATAAAATAATAAAGGTAAAGATATAGCTCTTAAAAGCTAGAGAGACTAATAAGACTTTTTAAATATAAATAAGATATAGAGTATAATATAAGCTATAGAGGCTAAAGATTAAGAAAATGAAGAGAGGATCTTATAATAAGATAACTAAATCGTCTAATTAGTAGACTTAGTATAATAAATTAGTAAAGATTTACTAGATAACGATTAGAGTCTAAGTCTTTATTAACTAAATTAAACTCCTCCTTTATACTCTTCTACTATACTAGACTATTTTTAGATACGTAACTCTATCTCTAATATTCTTTCTTTATAATAATTATAATAATCTACTTCTTAATTATAAGCTAAAACCTAACTAAAAGCTTAATAACTTATTAAAAGTAAAATTATAGAGAAAATTAAACCTTTAGATAATAGTACTTTATCTACTTATATATAATAGAAGATATCTATATATAATAGACTTTAAGTAAATACTAACTATTACTATATACTTAAAACTTATAAAGCTCTTATTTAAGAGATAACTATAAAACTTACTAGGAACTACTTAGAGCTCTAATATAAGTTAGATATAGGTAATATAGCTTTTAAAGATTAATAAGATATAATAGAGCTTCTTAATATCTACTTCTTAACTAGTTATAAGAAAGAGAATACTTAGAATAAATTTTAAGTCTTATAAATAGATAGAAAAGGTTATATAGAAGAAACCTTTTTAAAGTTTAGAATATACTTCTTAAGTATAGCTATACTTAAAGAGATATTAGAGTTAGAAAGATTCTATTAGATATAAGATAAGATTACGCTCTAGCTCTAAGATAGCTCTATATTAGTTAAGAGATATTAGAATTATAATTTTAATAAAATAGTAGTAGATCTTTTAGTCTTAGATAAGGAGAAGTATTAAAATATAGAGCTATCTATAACTAATACTATAGCTAAACTAATTAATATAATCTTATTATTTAAAAAGATAACTACTTTTTAATCCTTACTTAGCTCTATATTAAAACTCTCTCTACTCTTATATAGACTCTATTCTATCTCTTAGAAGATTTTATAAACTTCTAAACCTACTTCTACTAATAAAAAAGTAAAGACTATACTAATAGACTAAGTCTTTACTAGTATAAAGTATTATTATTATAGTAAGTCTAAACATTTTAAACCTAATTACTCTAATTTACCTAGTATTAATAAGATAAATAATTAATATAAAGAAGAATAACTATCTAAAAAGTACTCTAACTTTAATCTAAGTAAGAAGGAAATTAAAGAGGCTTAGATATAAATTCCTTCTTAAGTCTATATAAATATAACTTAACTAGACTTAACTTTTCTAAGCTTATAAGAAGAAAATAGTTTCTTATAAATACTACTCTTAGTATATAAGAATATAGTATTAAATATAAGCTTTAGTAGATAAAAGAGCTAATAAGTACTTATTTCTAAATTAATCTCTAGCTTTATAATTATCTAAAGTAATAGGTTTAAAGCTTTAGAAATTACTATATTTAGTATCTATTTATAAATATAATAATAGTACTAAAAGCTAAGTAACTTAGTTTTTATAACTATATCTAAATATTAATAAATATTATATTCTTTACTACCTCTTTATTATCCTAGACCTTAGATAATAAGACCTAATTATTAGTAATAAGTAGTTAAACTATTTTAAAGTTCTTCTTAATCTCTTAAAGAACTAGATTACTTAGCTAGCTAATTACTCTCTAACTCTCTACTTTAATAAGAAGATTTTACTTTTACTTTCTAGCTAAAACTAGAAACCTATTTTAAATCACTAGTTAGATATAAATTAAAGAGAATATATAATCTATTAATAGGAAAGACGTAAAAAGAGTAGACTTATTAATATAGTCGAGTTATTACTTTTATCTATAATATCTCTAGAAATTTTAACCTCTAACTCTAGTCTAAAACCTCTTTAACCTACTAGTATAGTCTTAAAAAGCTAGACTTCTTACTCTTTTATTAGCGAAATAAGTATAAATACTATATATTTTAATATAAAATAACCTAACTTAGAATTCTATATAACTAGTATCTATAAGCTAGATTAGATTATTAATAAAAGATTAGCCTCTCTTTAAAACAACGATAATACTAGAGCTCTAATATAGTCTTAACTCCTAAAATACTACTCTTCTTATAAAGACGTATTCTTAAAAGTAGCTTTTAATAAGCTCTCTTCTTACTATAAATATAACTATAAGATTACTTTAAATAAACTACTTCTTAACTCCTTTTCGCCTCTATATTAAGAGTTAACTATAGAGCTTAAAGCTATAAAAGAGTATCTTATAAAGAACTTAGATAAAGAGTTTATTATTAATAGTAATAGCTCTTTTACCTCTCTAGTACTCTTTATTAAAAAAGCTAATAGTAATAAGTTATAGTTTTATATTAATTATAAGAAGCTAAATACTCTAACTTAAAATAATCTCTACTTAATCTCTTAAGTTAATAAGCTCTTTTTAAGAATAAGAATAGCTAAAATCTTTACTAAGTTAGATATAAGATAAGTTTTTTATTATATTTAAATAGACCTTATTTTAAAAGAGATAACTATATTTAGAACTAGATATAGTATATATAAATATAAGATCTTCTCTTTTAGACTTTATAACAGCCTTACTATTTATTAATATTATATAAATAATATCTTAATTAACTATTTAAATAACTTCTATATTACTTACTTAGATAATATTTTAATTTCTTTAGATATTATTAAAGAATATAAGAAATAGGTTAAGAAGGTTCTAAATTAGCTCTAAGAAGTAGAACTCTAAGTAGATATTATAATAGTACGAAATATATACTATAGAAGAAGAGATATATAGAAGTACGTTTGAGACTAAATAACGTATATAAATACTAGGTACTAATATAGAAGAAAAGGAAAAACTATTCTTCTTCTATACTAAGTATAAACATCTATATATAAGAGGTTAGAGACTACTAAGTTCTAATAAGAATAATAACTAAGTTCTTCTTAATATAGCTACTAAAGTAATAAGAGCTTTAAAGCTAAATATATAAGACCTTAAAGCAAAATATATAATATCTAATCCTTACTTCCTTTAATACCTTCTATCTTATAAGTTATAAGAGTATTAGTAGTTATAAAATTATTAGTAGTTTTATAAATACTAATAATTTAGAATAGTATACTATTATATTCTCTCTTCTTTAAAAAGACTCGTCTTAAGTCTTTAGTTATTAATTAACATAGTATTAGGTTAATTAGAGTATTATTTACGTAGTTATTATAAAGAATATAACTTATCTACTATTATAGTGTCTAGTAGTTAGAGTAGAGTCGGTAGCTAATAGTATTATTATTTTAAGAGATGATTATTCTTTATTTACTATTATATACTATATAATAATAGATATAAATAGAAGAGAGGCTAATTATTAGCTATTGAGTAGAAAGTAGTATACTACTATAGAGTTATTATATTCTTACTATTATTATATATTATAATAGTAATTATTAAGTAATAAATAATAATTATAAAGTAATAGCTATTATTATAAGTAGTATATTAATAGGCGACTTTTCTCTAATTCTAACTTCTCTTCTTCTTTTCTTTTTATTTAAAATAATATATATATAATAAGAATACCTTCTAATTAGATATATTCTTATATACTAACTTATCTCCTAGAATATATATATTATCTATATATATATAAAAGTAAGTTTTTCTCTTCTTAATTAGACCTAATTTAGAGCTAATCTAATATAGTAAAATACCTCTTCTATGTCCTCTTAGTACGCTTCTAGCTACTTACTAAGTCTACTATATTTAGTGCTTTTAAGTAAAATCTTAGAATAGAGATTATATATACGCTTTTAAGAAGCTTAAGTTAAAGAAGTATAAGTACTATATAGAGTAGAATACTATATATATTCTAGTAAGTTTAATCCTAAATATATACTAAATCTGTTCTAACTTAGATAGTTGCTATAGTTTATAGAGAAGGAGTTTAATAAGCTTAAGCTTAAAGAGGAGAAGAGGGAGATTAAGAAGGCTTTTAGATAAGGTATTAGTTATTACTAGTATAAAGGTACTAAAGAATAGTTTAGAGATATAGTTCGCTCTCTTAGAAGAGACTTAAGTACTTCGTACTAAGGTTATTATAAGTACTTCTTACTTATTAGAGCGGTTTCAGTTACTAATATTTAATAGTTCTTATGCTATGTTATAGAGAGTAGAACCTCTGTCTAAACCTGGGTTTAGGTCCTCTTTAAGGCCTATTTAAAGAGTTTATAGATGTCCTTTTCTAAGCTAGTTATAGAAGGTTATTAAGATAAGAAGCGTACTTATAAGAAGAAGGTAGAGGAAGAGCTAATTTAGACTTCTTACGCTTAAGAGGAGAATAATAAGTTAGAGAAAGGAGAGGCTATAGCTTAGAGAGAGTTAATAGGCCTTATTTTAGTAGTAACTTAGTCTTAGTTCTTTACTTTATTAATTTTAAACATTTCTACTAGTTAGTGTTTTATCTTAGGTTTTTATTATAAGTTCTTTATTAAGAGTAACTAGAATTAGAAGATATTAATAGAGTTTTATAAATTAACTCTTTTACTTAATTCTTATTTAATTCTTATATATTAATCTATTTAGAGAGAAGTTAGAGTAGTTTTAGCTATTCTAGATATTTAGTATAAAAGTCTCTTAGATAATATAGTAAACTTTAAAAATTATTTATAGAATACTAAGTAGAATCTAAATTATATCTAACCTATTTTATCTAGTATTATAGCTATCTTTTAAAAAGTCTACTACTAAGTATTTCTTAAACCTCTTATTCTTATATATCTTAAATAATATCTAGTAGAGGCTCTAGAGCCTCTTATCTTAGTAAGAGAGTATTTAGATTCTTTAAAAGTATATTAAGAGTAAAAACATTATAAATTAATAATCCTTTTAGAAGTTTTAGCTTATAAGAGTATCTTATATAATCTAGTATTTTAAAAGGTCTTATCTATTATTTAATAAGCTTTTAGCTAGAATAATTTATCTTAAGATTCTTAGTAGATAAGTAGACTTTATCTCTAATATCTTAGTTAATAGCTCTTTAGTATTAATTTATACTATCTTCTATTTTTTTCTAGGCTTTACTTATATTATCTTTAGCTATCTTCTAAGTAGAGTATATATATTAAGCTATTTTTACTATCTTATTATAGTTAAGACTTTCTTAAGAAATAGACGTCTTTAGCGTATTCTAGTCTTATAAAGTTCTTAGGTTAAGTCTAAACTTAAGCTAATAAGAGGTTATATTAATAAATAAGTATAGAAGTATTATTTATACTCTATTTATTAGAGAGATTAATTTACTTTAGTTATCTTAGTAGTAGTTTATAAAGAGCTTTAGTCTTTAATTAATATATTACTTTATTATCTTTATCTATTTATTTGTTTATTTATAGTAAGTAGTACTAAGCTTAAGCTTAATATTAATTATTTAATAAAATTTAGTCTAAAATAATAATATAAATTAAAGTCTTTAATTAGATATAATTAATTTAGAGTAGTAACTAAAGTAGTAAATCTATTAAATAAAGAGTTTAGCTAGGTCTTTAGCGTCTATAGTTAAGTAGTAAGGTATTAATACTAAATCCTTCTTAAGTTAGTTAATAAATACTAGTATAATATTAAATCTATGTTTATCTTTTAAGAATAATTTAAAATCTATATATAAATATTATATAAGATAGTTAGATACTAGAAAGGGGTAAAGAAAGTCTTACTACTTAGTCTATTAAGAATAAGAGTATTTATAGACTTAGTAATTCACTATATACCTCTTATAGTCTAAACCTAGTCTAACCTAGTAGTAGTATTATACTAATAACTAGTATATCTTTTTTATACTTAAGTAAGTACTAGATACTTAGTTATAGACTTCTTAGATTAGCTTTATATAGAGTTTAGTATTTCTTTAAATATAAAGTTAATTCTTAAAAAAGAGTAAATTATCTAGTAAAATAGAGTATTTATCTAGAAGTTTATAATATTCTTTCTAAAAAGAGTATAGGTTATCTTCTTTTAACTTTTAAATTATATTTAAACTTAACTTTAGAATAATATCTATTATATTAAGTAATATAAACTATTCTTATAAAAAGATCTAAGTAGGTTTAACGTTAATTTAGAGGTTTAACTAATTAAGTTCTAAGAAGTAGCTTTCTAATTTAGCTTAATCATAGGTTTTTAGGTCTTATTTATATTAGGTTAATATATCTACTTTTTAATTACTCTTCTTAGATATAAATCAGATCTAAAAGTTAAAGTCTAATAAAAACTATATTTATTAGACTTACTTAGTAGTAAGTAGCTTAGTTATTAAAAAGTATTCTAATAATCTATAGTCTAAATATATGTTAATACACTTTTAATATAATATAAGTTTAGAGCGCTATTTCTTAAAAGCTTTTATAATAGTAGATAGTTCTTTATTATAGATCTCCTAGTTCGATTCATAGCTAACTAAGACGTATAAGTAGAACCTAATAAAGTACTAAAGGTTATTATATTATTATAAGAAAACATCTACTATTACTTCTTCTAAGAAGTCTATTTCTACTTTTATATTATAATTAAGATCGAAGTAGTATAAGATTTATATAGTAAGTAGCTTAGTTTTTAGTATTTTAAAAGCTTTATTATACTTAGACGTTTATAGAAAAGGCTTTAAAAGGCGTATTATTATAGTTAAGAGTTTAGTAATTTTAGTATAACTTTTAATAAATTATTTATAAAATTCTATAAACCTTAGATAAGATTTTACATCTGTTATAGTAGTAGGTTAGACCTAGTTCTATAGAGGTTCTACCTTTTTAAGATTAACTTTAAGTTCTTTTATAATTAAGATAAATCTTAAGTATTTAACTTAAGTAATACTAAATTCGCTTTTCTTAATATCTACTTAGAGTCCTACTTCTTAGAGCCGACTTAGAACCTTCTTAACTTATTCCTTATATTCTTTAATAGTATCTAAATAAATTAAAATATTATCTTAGTAGGTGATATAGAAGTTGTTTAGATAATTAATTAAGATATTATTTATATAACGTTAATAGGTAGTAGAGTTATTATAGAGTCTAAAAAGAAGGACTTTATATTTATATATACTATGCCTAGTTTTAAATATAGTTATCTCTTCTAAGGTAGAGTCTATCTAAATATAATAGAAAGCTTATCTTATATCTAACTTAGTAAAGATTTTAGCTATTCTTATTCTTAAAAGAAGCTTATTAATTTAAGAGATTAAGTAAAGATTATTTTAGATTAGAGTATTAAGCTTTCTATAATCGATATAGAACTATAACTTATTACTATTAGCCTTTTTAATAAAGAGTGCTAGAAAGACAAAAGAGCTATTACTATTAATAATAAACTCTTTATCTAGGTTCTTTATAAGATACTTCTTTATAGCTTTAAGCTTTATAGTTAACTATTAATATAGAGGTAAAAAGGAGTTAAGAAGTGGTTTATTCTAAGTAATCTTATAGTTATATTTATAGTAAGAAGAGAGCTTATTAGAAGCTACTTTTAAGAATATATCTTTATAAAAAGAATAATATTTTAAAAGTTAGGCTTATATTAGAGCTCTTATATTATCGTTATCTTAAAGAGAGGCTAATCTTTTATTAATAATCTAATCTAGCTTATAGATACTAGTTATATAGAATTCTAAGTTAGGTTATTTTATATTAAAATATATAGTATTTATACTTATTTCGCTAATAAAAGAGTAAGAAGTCTAGCTTTTTAAGACTATACTAGTAGGTTAAAGAGGCTTTAGACTAGAGTTAGAGATTAAAATTTTAAGAGATATTATAAAGAAAAATAATAACTTAGCTATATTAATAAGTCTACTCTTTTTATATCTTTCTTATTAATAGATTATATATTCCTTTTAATTTATATTTAATTAGTAATTTAAAATAGATTTCTAGTTCTAGTTAAAAAGTAGAAGTAAAATCTTTTTACTAAAGTAGAAGATTAAAGAGTAATTAGCTAGCTAAGTAATCTAATTCTTTAAAATGTTAAAAAAAACTATAAAATAGTTTAACTACTTATTACTAATAATTAGGTCTTATTATCTAATATCTAGAATAATAAAGATATAGTTAAGAATATAACCTTTATTTTTATTTAAATATAATTATATAAACTAAGTTGTCTAGCTTTTAATATTATTATTATATTTATAAATAAATACTAAATATAGTAATTTCTAAATCTTTAAATATATTATTTTAAATAATTATAAGACTAAAGATTAAGTTAAGAATAAATATCTATTAGCTTCTATATCTACTAAAGCTTATAATTTAATACTATATCTCTATATATTAAAAGTAGTAATTATAAGAAACTATTTTCCTCTTATAAGCTTAAAAAGATTAAGTCTAGTTAGGTTATATTTATATAAGCTTAGAAATGAATTTATAACTAAGTCTTTTTATTTTCTTTCTAACTTAAGTTAAAGTTAAAGTACTCTTTAGATAGTTATTCTTCTTTAAGTTAATTATCTATCTTATTAATACTAAGTAGATTAGAGTAATTAGGTTTAAAATATCTAAGCTTATTATAATAGTACTACTTTATATTAGTAAAGACTTAGTCTATTAATATAGTCTTTAATTTTTTACTAGTAAAAGAAAGTTTAATAATTTATAAAATCTTTTAAGAAGTAGAATAGAGTCTATATATAAGTAAAGAGGGTTTTAGTATAAAGCTAGATAAGAGTTAAAAAGTATTTATTTTTTTAAATAATAAAGTTATATTAACTAGTTTAGTTATAGTATTAGTTATAGATAGCTTTATATTTTAGTACTTCTCTTTATCTAGAGTTAAAAGATCTACTACTATTTTAATAAAATTATAATTCTAACTTCTTTTAACTAATATAAAGCTATTTTAAAGCTAAAGTATAATTTTATTCTATAATTAGTAGAATATTTTTAACTCTAATATCTCTTTAAGTATAGTTATACTTAAAAAGTATACTCTAAACTCTAAAAAGGTTTCTCTTATTTTTATTTATTTATTACTATTTAACGTTAGGCGGAGTCTAGATCGCGTGGTCTAGGTCTTAAAAAGTCTTAAAAGAGAGTAAATGACGCTAGAGGGGTGCTCTAGGCTATAGAGAGCGTAAACGAGTAAGCTAATTTATAAAAGATAGTTTAAAGAGAAGCTCTACTTTTAGAATAGCTCTTATTCTTAAATAGTTTAATAAGTTAGAAGAAGATAAAGGAGATATATAAAAGTATAAGAGAAGAGAGAGAGATAAAGTAATTAAACTATCTTAAGAGATAGATCTTTATAAAGAACTTAGTCTTAATATAGACCTTATAAAAGAGTTCCTTAAACCTAGGTCTAAAGAGGAGTTAAGGCTTTCTCTTAGCCTCGGCTAATAGCCTTAGGTCCTTCTTATTTATAAGCTTATAAAAGAGTAGGTAGAATTATATCTTTACCTTCTTATATTTATAGTTCTTTAACTTTAGAAGTATATCGAAGTAGAAGAAGCAAAGGTAGTATACTATAAAGTCTCTATAGTTAGTATAAGCTATAATTAGCTAAGCTAGGACCTCTCTTAGTAGCTTAAGAGTTCTAGGCTTTAAGGACTAGGAAGTAAGACCTAGCCTCTTATAGGTGTCTAGGAGCGTAGTCTATTAGAGTTAATTTATAAGCTTAATTCCTATCTTCTTAGCCTTATAATTAAGTATAGTAGTATAGAGTAGAGAGTAGGAGCTAGGAGGAGGAGTTAAGCGAGCTGCTTTTCTTATAGCTTAGTCGGCTATTATATTACTATAGATTCCTATATAACTAAGGTACTATCTTATTTAAATTTTCTTAGAGTATAGCTAGGTAAAGTTAAAGACCTTATTAAAGGTTCTCTATAACGTGTTATAAGACTAGTAGATTAGTTAGAGTATAGCTTTAAGGTTATTAAGGTAAATCTAGTATTTTATAGCTAAGAACTAAAAAGAGGATCTAAGAGCTAGTTTAAGACTAAGTAGAGCAGCTTTTACCTCTGTATTATAAATTTCTAAGGTTTTACTAAAAAGGAAGAGCTTTATATTTAATATAACCTCTTCTCTTATAAGGCATATACCTTTACTAGTACTTTTATTATTTAAGTAAGAGCTATTAGTAAATATAACTAAGTCTATAAAAGGGACTAAGGTAAGGAATTTAAGGAATTTAGCTTTATAGGATTCTTTATTACTATTAGAGCTTAGGCCTACTATTTTAAAGAGACAGGTTTATTAGTTAAAACCTCTATTTTATAAAGGGTTTTAAATTAGATCGATTTCTTCTAAGAGAAGGAGAGGTTAAGAAGACTAGTAAATAAGCTTAGCTTTTAAATAAGAGTTATTTAGATATTACTTAAGTAAGTAAGCTAAGTTAAGACGTCGGGTTCTAGCTTTAAAGGCTTTATCTTTAGTAATAAGAGTAATCTTAGTAGCTAATAAGCTAGATTCTATAAGAAGTGCTAAGATAGAGGTGGTTTTATAGACTAGAAGGATAATTCTAGTATACTTTATAACTACTCTATCTAGGAGTATTAGGTAATAGCTAATCTAGTTATTTATAAAGCTTATATTACCTGTTTTCCTTATCTAGTCTAAGTACTAGGTCTTATATCTAAAGTAAGTAATTAAAAGGATATAAGCTATAGTAGCTTATTTTAAGAGGTATAGAGAGAATCCTCTTACTATATTTATTATACTTTTAAGAGTATTAGCTATAAAGGTAGCTTTACTAGCTATTCTTTTAATATAACTATAAAAAGTAAGGTAAGGGTTAAAGAAGATACTAAGCTATTAAAGCTCTTCTATAAGCTCTATTATCTTTCCTTTAACTATAATAGAAAGAGGAGGTTAAATCCCTCTTTCTTTTTGCTTTCTTTTATAAGAGAAGTAGATAAGTTCTAACTTTTTAGTATTAAAGGTAATACTCTTATCTATACTCTACTTAAGTATACTAGTTACTTATTCTACGAGTAGTGTAATATTCTCTATCTTTAAGGGTTTAGAGGTAAGTAGTCTAATGTCGTTAGTATAGCCGAATCTCTATATTACTAGAAGCGAGCTAACTCTTAGCCTAAATAGAGGTTAGATATATAGTATAAAAAGGATTAATAAGATAAGCGAGCCTTAAGAGAGGCTATATTTAAGCGAGGTAGTATCTCTTATCTCTCTATTAAGCTTTACTTTTATAGATCTATTAGTTAAGAAGGAGGAGACCTATTCTATAAGATAGTATAGCTATTCTTATTCTCTAAGTCTTTTAATTAAGTAGCTAGAGAGTACTATATTAAAGGCTCTCTTAATATTAAGTATAAGGAGAGAGGCTTCCTATTTATCTATAAGAGCTAACTTAATATTAAAGGTAAGATAGGTAGTAAGGTCTATAGTAGCTCTTAGTAGAAGAGCGCTAAACTAGTTCTATTCTAGAATAGTATATTTAATAGCTATCTAAGAGACTTACTTAGTAAGAAGCTTTTTAAGCCCTTTTCTAAGAACCGAGAGTAGTATAATTAGCTAGTATACTTAAGAGGAAGATTTATCTTTCTTATTAGGCTTTAGAATAATAGTAATAATAGTAGTATAGAAGATCTTTAGGTAAAAGCCTATCTTAATATAGCCTTTAAATAAAGAGAGGATAAGGCTTAATATTTATAGCTAGGCTACTTTAAAAACCTCTATTATAAGCTCGTCCTCTTCTAGTATAGTTAAAGCTTTATTAAGAATTAATTTCTTAACCTTATATAAAGTAAGGTTAGTTTATAGAAGAGACTAGGAAGTAGTAGTTAGAGTATTAAATAGAATATCCTTAACCTTAGCCTTATTTATAAGTAGCTCTTATACTAAGATCTTTTACTTTTCTTAAGTAGTAAAGCCTAATTAGCTTACTAAGTCTCTTAAGAGTAGGGACTTATAGACCCTAGTACTCTAGTATTATTTATAAATCTTAAAAACGTCTTTACTTCTTATTACCTTATTAATTAGACTATAGAAGTGTTCCCTCTTTACTTTCTAGATCTCTTATCTTAGACTCTTATAAAAAGACTTTAAGGCTCGTAGGTTTATTCTACGTCTTTATACTTACCTAGCCTCGGTAGCTACTACCTAGTACTTCTTATTCTACTAGGGGTGTCTGAATCTATAACCGAGTCCTTACTTAGTACTATAAAGGTATATATTATATATACTTTTAGTAATAAATCCTACTAGAGCCTCTAGCGAATCGGTGTTTAGTTACTCTATAAGTTTAAATAGCTATTATATTTTAAGCTTACTTTAAAGAGTTATCTTAAAGGTTTTAGTATTAAGAGTACTAAGCTTTAAAAGTAGGTCCTTCTCTATTAGATTTCTTATATATAAGAGCTAAGTAAGAAGTAAGAAGTAATCTAAGCTATATTTAAAAGAGAGGTCTACCTTAGTAGAGGCTCCTCTTTAGAAGAGGTTACTAAAGTAAAAGGTAAGGTTAAGAGTATTACTAAGGTTATATATTTATATTCTAAGAGAGGTAGAAAGTTATAGCCCTCTATCCTCTACCTAGCTAATAAGTAAGGAGGACTATATGCTTTCTTAGCTAAGGAAGTCTAGTTACTAGAGCTAGCTCTTTAAATTTAAGTCTCTAGCTATAAGAGTATTCGTAGTATAGATGTATTCTAAGTTAAGGACGAGGTTAATAGCCTTCTTAGCGCTCTTAGCGCCTAGAAGAGTATTATATACGTTAAGGATATATAGCGAGAGGCCTTAAGAGAGCGTGATCTTAATATAAATAAGGTCTTAGTAATTAAGTAAGAGTATAATTAGCAATTATTAGCTTAAGAGGATGTCTACCCCTTTTTATATAAAAGTAAGTATTTAAGAGAGATTCTTATTCTAGTTATAAATAGGTAAAAAGTAGGTATAGTTTAGGTAGTGTCTTATAATCTAATAGTTAATCTCTCTTTAGTAAATATATAGTTCTTATATAAGAACTATATCTACTTATCTAGAGTATATAAGTTAGAGAGCTAGTTCTTAGTACTTATTAGACTTATATATATTAATTTATAAGACTTAGAGATAGTGTTATTTAGGAGGTCTTTACCTACTTATAGAAGGGGGAGATTAAGGTAGGTGTTAGAGCTTTTAGGTTAAGAGATAGAGTATAGAGGTAGAGAAGAGGAGGTGTTTAGGATAGCCTTCTTACTTAACTAAGGGTTTAGAGAAGGAGAAGAGATAGTAGAATAGTCTATTTCTATATCTATAAAGCTATAAGGCGAATTGTCCTCTTTTCTTAGTTATTACTTAGAGTATACTTATTAAATAGATCTTATATTCTCTATTAAAGGTAGAGGTCTAGTAGCTTTTAGCTAGAGTTAATATATAATATTATCTAAGATATAAAGACTACTATAGTATAAGTACTTTAATTTATATTAAGAGTACTTAATATACTAAGAATAGAAGTCTTCTAAGTATTTTATACTACTATAGAGGTAGTATTATTAGCTTTTATTATAATTCTAGGTATTATACTATTACTAGTACTTTAAGTACTGAATTATAGTAGACTTCTTTAGAAGGCGCTTTAAGTAGACTCTACTACCTAGAATTAAGGTTATGTTTAAGATAGTAGAGAGGCCTCTTACGTTCTCTTCTTTAAAGAAGGCTACCTAAGTAGTATAGAATAGGTTATTTAAGAGAGAGCTAGCGGTTATATAAACTCTTATAGAGTTAGCTCTAATTCGTTCCTTAATTACTAACGTTACTACTTTAGAAGTAGTAAGGGCTAGAGTTAATTAAATTACTTCTACTTAAGTAATCTATCTTCTAAGAGATACCTAAAATATAGAAAGCCGTCTAGTCTTATAGAAGCTCTATTCTAGTAGTGCTAAAAAGAGTTTATATACTAGCTTTCTTTATTAGAAGAGATTATAAAGCTTCTTCGTCTTTAGAGATAATAGTAAAGCTAGAATTAACTAAGAGTATCTTATATACTAGGTCTTTATATCTAATTCCTAGGTTATAAAGTATTAGGAAAATAGTATAGGTAGAGTAGACTTTATCTAAAGAGTTAGATAGGATTTAGATAAAGAGTCTAGGTCTCTTATTCTTATTCTTCTAAATAGAAGAGAAAGAGTAGAGTAGGGTTATTATAGTTATTATTATCTTCTTTAAAGACTTAGTAGTTTAAGGTATCTTTTTAGATAATAAGGTATTCTTAGTAGTCTATATATAAGAAATTTTTCTTATAGTATTTAAAAAGGAGGGAAGGGTTAGAGAGAGTATAGTAGTATTCTTATACTCTAAGTAAGTACTATAAGCTAAGAGAAGAAGAGGTAAGGTCTCTTTAGTATATACCTTATAGTAGGAGAGGCTAAGGTTAGTAACCTAAGTATAGAAGGTTTAAAGAAGAGGTAAGAGATCTAAGAGAGTACTATTAAAGATAGTATTTAAATAGTAGTTTATAGCTTCTCTAATATCTCTAAAGAAGGTTTAGGCTATAGTACTTTATTTAAGAGACCTAGAAGTCTTAGAGATAAAGCGTTATTAGATAGCTATAATAAAGGAAATTAAGTAAACCTCCTCTCTCCTTATCCCTCTTCCTAGAGGTATAGACGAGGACGGAGGGCTTCTTAGAAGGGACTCTATAGAAGGAATTTCGCTTCTTAATCAAGTATAAGTAAGATTAGACGTTTTAGACCAAAAAATTTAGTCTCTAAAAAAAGGTGTATTATGAAGGTTTCTCTTATATAACTCTTTCTACTTATTTATAAGACTTAAAATTTATTCTAAGTATTCTCTTTCTTATAACTAGTTAAAAAGTATAAATTAAGAAGTTTTATTATATCTTATTAATCTTTAAAAGCTATATTACTTATATCTAACTTATATTAGAGCTCTAAGTAGTTCTTAGTAAGTTTTATAATTATTCTCTAAATAAGAGCTTTATAAGTTTTAAGTATATAATAATAGTTAATATTTACTTAGAGTCTATTATATATAGATATCTTCTATTACTTATAAGTAATAAAATACTATTATTTAAAAGTTTAATTTTCTTTATAATTTTACTTTTAATAGATTATTAAGCTTTTAGTAGAGTTTTAGCTTATAATTAAAAGATAGATTATTATAAATATTATAAGAAAAGAGTATTAAAAATAGAGTTATATATTTAATAATAGTCTAGAATAATAGAAGAGTATAAAGAAAGAGTTTAATTTAGTTAGTAAGAACTTAGACTTTAATTATTACTTAATAAGTATTTATTAATTTATTATACTAAGTCTACTAATTATTTAATTTAGTTATCTTATTATAGAATCCTCTCTTCTTTTTCTTAGTCTTTAGCCTCTATAGCTTATATTATATCTTATATCTTATCTATATTTATAAGGTCTTATTAGTCTCTCTAGCTTCTAAGAGCTATATCTTTATCTTTATTATTCTATAACTTTTTATTATTCTTAAGTATATAAATATAAGTTAGAGACTTTTTAGTAAGTACTTAACTATCTTCTCTAATAAGAGGCTCTATACTAGGAACTAGAGCTTAGAAGAGACCTAGAGTCGCTTCTAATTCTAATATATTAAAATATTAATTAAGAGAAGTAAAGAGGTCGATTTAAAAGTTTTCTAGATAACTATTATATATTAACTATCTAAATCGTATATAGTCGTCTCTATACTAAGAGAGTTATTAGGATTCTTAATACTTAGTATATTTAAATCTTATAACGTATATATACGCTTTTACTAGCTATCTATAACTAATACTAAATCTTAATATTACTAGCTATCTAAGAGATCTCTAGAATCCTAGCTATTTAAGAATATTATTATAATAGTCTAAATCTAGACTAAATCGAATTTAAAATAAAAAGTAATAATAAGCTTAAAAGAGATATTATTAAGACTATTATTAGTAAAGAAGAGTTTTTCCTTTTTATATAATAGTATAAAATATATACTACTACTAAAGAGATATATAAGAGTACGTTTAAGATAGAATAATATACGTAAATACTAGGCTTCTAATATAGAAGAAAAGGAAAAACTATCTCTCTTCTATACTAAGTATAAACATCTATATATAAGAGATTAGAAACTACTAAGTCTTAATAATAATAATAACTAAGCTATGTCTAATATAGCTAGTACTAAGAAATAAGAGCTTTAAAGCTAAGTATATAATATTTAAACCTTAATATCTTTAGTATCTTCTATGATATAAGTATTAGATTAATCGTAAATCTTAGCTCTAAGGTATTAGAAGTATCAGCAGTTTTACGAATACTAGTAAATTAGTATAATATGCTATTATACTATTCTATTAAGACTCTAAGAAGCTAGTCTTCTATAATCTATAATATACTAATAACTCTATTAAATCTATATAATAGTTTCTAGATTTAATTCTCTATTAACTAGTAACTTAAGACTCTAGACTTCTATCGATTTATAGCTATCGTATACTATCTAATATAAAGTAGAAGATCTTTAATCTTCTATAGATAAATACTATTAGTTTTATTACTAAGATTCAACTACTATAGATATATAGATTTAACTAATCTCCGAGTCTTAAGAGAGCTAAGTTATAACGTTATAACTATCTCTTCTAAGAGCTATATAAATCGCGTAACGTTATAACTAGCTCTACTATTAGTTAGCTTCTACGATTTATAAATATTACTATTTATTATCTTTAGAGCTGATATATATAATATAAAGTAAAAGCTAACTTATTTACTATATAAATATATATATATAGTACTTTTAGTAGTTAATAGACTAAAAGTACTTTATCTTTAGTAGTTAATAGAGTATTTCTATAAAGAAGCTAATTTATTTGTTTTATATATATTTATAATCTAAAAATATTTTAAACGCGAATATTAATAAATCGCGTTCGCGAGAGCTAACTAATAGTAGAGCTAAGTTATAATATTACACGAGTTATATAATAACTCTTAGAAGAGGTAGTTAGAACGTTATAACTTAGCTCTCTTAAGACTAAGATAGTAGTTAAATCCGTATATCTATAGTAGATTTAATATTAGTTCTATTTATATAAGAGCCTATAGTATTACGATAATATAGTGTAAAAACCAACGGAAGTTTCCTACTAAGTACTAGTAACACGCGTACTTAACTACTTAGATAGTTAATATATTTCTTTAAACTTATATAAGAGATTAGAGTTTTTATATTAGTAGTATATAAGTAACGTCTTTAATACTATATTATTTTCCTAAGTAATTAAGCTCTAAGAGACTCTAAAACTATCTACTACGTATATACGTTCGTATATAGATATATATATATTAAGAGGTATTATAAGATTAGATTTAAGTTAGTATATTAGTAACGTAGATCTATTCTATTATAATTTACTTACTTAATAGAAAGTTTTAACGCTTATATAATACGAATCTAGAGACATAATATAGTACTATATATACTTATATACTATCTACTTTCAGATTTAAGTTTAATAGTCTAAATACTCTCTAAGAACTAAAGTATATTAATAACTCTCGTATAACAAGCTACCTCGGAGTATATAGTCGGCCTTACTCTTTAAAATATTATAATAGCTTTTATAGTACTAGAATTTATATTTATTAGCTTATAATATATTATAATATATCTAAAATCTCGTAATATTAGATTAGATAATATCTTTATACTACTAGCTTTAGTATTTAATATATGCCTTTATATTCTCTATATAAGTAGATAAGTTCTAATATCTCTCTAAATAGCTACTCTTATTTAACTGTCGCTAGTTCTCGTAAAAGAGTACTATATTAGTTATTATATCCTCTAGGTCTTCGAAAACCACCTAGCTATATTAACGCTATACTACAAATTACAGGTCCTAAATCCTATAATATATACTATAGCTTATACTTTTCTAAGGCTCGCTAGCCTCGGTCTTTATCTAAGAATCTTCTTAGCGAAGAGGAAGCGGTTTTCCTATTACACTCTAGTTATAATCATTTCTTTATAGTATATTTCTATAACTATTACAAATCTTATTTAATACACCTCTCTTACTTATCTATAGGAACTAGCTGCTCACCCGCGTAGTTATTACTTTAATATCAACGAATTCTAGACATAGTAGAGCTTTCTAAACATCTTAACCGACATTATAATTCTTTCATTACCTCTCTCTTATATCTTAAAACTTTAACTTTCTATAAGAGACAAGATTAGACTAGTAATTACATTTACTACGGGCAGTATATGAGTTTCTAACTACTATTTCTGCTTACTATTTTTACTTACATTTTCAAGGGGTTTAATCACCTCGACTATACGCTTCGCTACTTTCTTCCAAATCATCCGCGATGGCAACCAAGAAGACTTCACTTTTACATCCGTTAAACTTTCTTACGTTTTCATTGCAGAAGGCGGGGTATACCTTATCGCTACTTACCTTCCCAATTACCGATCCTTATTCTGAACCGTTCAAGAACGTACCATTAGTGGGACGAGAACCAATGCGCATGGAGCGACTGGGGGTGGTAGGCAGAACAATCGTTGTGGAACAGAAGATGGATTTTCGCGCCTAGGTGGGAATGGCAAGGGCTTGACCTCGAGGGAGGAATTTTTGGAAGCTGAAGGACTAGACTCGGATACGAGTTTCTGTCTAGTGAGTTCCAAATTAAGAAGGAAAAGTTAGCTTTAAGCCTTCCAATATTTCAAAATCATCAAAGTGGGTTAGTAAAAATTTACCCGCGCTATCATCAACGAATTAGAGAGTATTTCCAACAAGTACGGTAGATTAAATGAATTGAAAGTCAGTTCGATACATCAGCGGCGATCAGCGGCGAGGACTTTGATCGGGAAAATCCTTGGTGATAAGTATAAGCATTGAGAAACTATTTATTACCTGTCTTACTCGGCTTGGATAGAGAGGCTCATCATTGGTGTGCTCTGCTGACATCTCGACATCAAATAGAAGCTTATCTGCGTACTTCTCCTTATTTTACCCAACCTCCACCGTCATTACAATATTTCGCCGAGAAATTGTGTTTGAGTAGTCGGAGAGTACCTTGTTACGGAAGAGCCAAGCCAAGGCTGGATTTGGATTATGTAAAGTGATTGTCAGCTTACTGTCTCTGTGTATATGAATACCTCTACACCCTCAGTGACCCGCTTGATCTGATTTTCTCATCTTTATGTTGTACTCCACATTGTGCTAATCATCTGGTCTTCTTTCATCAGCTATGACCTTTTTTAGAGGTTTTAATTTCGTTGGATTATTTGTCCTACAGTTTGTACAAGCTCAAGATGGTATCTCGACAATAAACCGAATTTACAACAACAATGGCTGCAAATGCGTAAGTTCATCATTTGAGTATTGCTTGCTTTTAGAGCTCCGGGTAATGAGATGTTTGATAGGCACCAACAGACCAATGCTGGCCAAGTATTGAAACATGGGACGATTTCAATACGACGATTTCTGGCAAGCTTATTGCCGATACACCGCCAGCTATTTCTTGCTACCCAGGACCCAAGTTTGACAACGCGACCTGTGCTGCATTGGCTTCACAGCTCACAGACTCGAACTTTATTGCTGAGAGTCCAGTTGCTCTCGGTTTCCCACTAGAGGATGCGTGTCCACCAGTCAATTTTTCTGCTGGGGAAATTCCAGGGACATGCTCAATTGGTACTTTACCCCGATATGCCATTAATGCTACAACTTCTGAGGACGTTGCCGCGGGAGTTCGATTTGCAAAAGAGAGGAATATCAGACTTGTGATACGTAACACTGGCCATGAATCCCTGCGAAGGTATGTGTTCTTGTATTACCGAATGAAATTCGGGAACTAAAATGAGCAGATCAACTGGGTATGGAAGTTTGGAAATCTGGATCCACCATCTCCGACAAGGAATTACATTCCAGGATAAGTACACCGCATCAGATGGCTGCACGGATGCAGGTTGGACGGGAAGCGCTTTGAAGATCGGTGGTGGCTATGTCTGGAAAGACGCTTATGCTGTAGCCGAAAAGAACAATGTGATAGTTGTTGGAGGTGGAGATCCTGTAAGGCCTTATTCTTCTCTATTTAACTTTGCGATTTGAACTGACAGAAGCCAGTCAGTCGGTTGCATCGGAGGCTGGGCTCAAGGAGGTGGTCATTCTCCAGCAAGTCACGATTTCGGTCTGGGAGCCGATCAGATCTTGGAGGCGCAGATCGTGCTCGTTAGTTCAACCTTTCTACCTAGGCTTTCTTGATGCTTACTCACAGTTCACAGGCAAATAGGTCACTCTTGACAGCCAATGCTTGCCACAACTCGGATCTGTATACAGCCATCCGTGGAGGAGGTGGTGGCACATATGGAGTAGTGATTTCCACAACCGTCAAGACCTGGCCGACCACCACTATTTCCGCTCAAACTTTTATCATCGCTCCACTCCATGAAGATTTTATTCCTGACTTCATGTTAGCACTCGAAACCCTGTACAGATCATTCCCCGACCTTAGCAAAAGAAATATAAGTGGATATGGGAATTGGGCCTACCAATCATTCGGTCCAGTCATTACCGGGCTTCCTTATACCACGGGTTATCAGCACTCTTTTGCCGTTATAGGCAAATCTGTTGAGTACTTCCAGGAAACATGGGATTCCGTGGCCTCTAAGTTGTCTCCCTTCAATGGAACATCGCTTTACATGTCAACAAGTTACGACACGTATCCAAACTACGCTACCTTTTACAATGCTCGCTCCGGACAAGCACCAGTTGGTCAACATGGTGCTTTTGGCTCTCGCCTGTTTGATCGTGCTGCCTTGACAAGTCCTCAACTGAAAGATATGCTCAATGTCACTGCCGGTCGTCCAGGTCAATTCACACAACGCAACTTCTGCCTCGTATCAGGAGGACAAGTTTTCAAAGATGCCAGTGATCCTTATACCGGAGTCAATCCCGCATGGAGAACTTCATATCTCCACGATATTGTGTCTCGTGGGTATGCTGCTGATGCTGATGCCGAGACAAGAGCAGAAGTTCATCGGGATATTACTGATGTAAATATTGGATCGATGAAGGCTCTCGCTCGAAATACTGGTTGCTACATGAATGAAGCAGATGGCGAAGATCCGGAGTTCCTGGAGGACTTTTATGGTGAGAATCTCGAGCAACATGTTGCTGCTAAGGCCAAGTATGACCCTGAGAGTGTGTTCTATTGTCCGACTTGTGTTGGCAGTGAGTCTTGGGAGGAAGACGAGACAGGTCGGCTGTGTAGAGTGTGAGGATGTTATGCTCCATCAAACACAACTGGAGCTCCACATTTTAGGGTTAGGGCGGAAGGAAGAAAGGGGAAGAAGGGCTAGACCCCAAGATGAGAAATTCCCAAAAGTCGCGTTCTCTTTTTTTGAAAGACAGCACAGTTGAGCTTTATTGATTTGAGACAAGCTCACCAACATCGCTTGCCGAGGCACATGAGCCTAGGTAAGCTCTAGGTTCTCCGCCCTCCACATTAATCCGGGGAAAGCTAGACCAGGAGAAGCACAAACCTCAAGGTATTTTATCTCTCCACTACATACCTATAAGGATTGTTTTCAATTTCCTATTCGCCCTTCGTATTTCCACATCCCCTTCGCAAGCTCCTCACCATGGCAGCCAATCAGGAAATCATCCTATACCACTACAGCTTCTCCCCCTACGCCCGAAGGTAACTCCCCTCCCCTCCAAACGAAACCCTCAATTAACCAAGAACCAGAATAGTATGGTACCTCAATCTCCGCCGAATCCCCTACACACAATGCGTATGTCCCCCTGCCCTTTCTATCAAGCTCCCAACTAACCCCCGCAGCTCCAACCCCCCACCATGCCCCGTCCAGACATCTCAGCAATAGGCACCACCTACCGACGAATCCCCATCCTTTCCATCGGTCGAGACATCTACAACGACACGCGCCTCATCCTCTCAAAACTGCAATCCTTCTACCCACCTTCCTCCTCCCACCCCGCACTCTCCTCTCCCAACTCCTCTCTACCGGAGAAAATGTTTGAGACTTGGACGGTGGATGGGGGGTTATTTAATAGAGCTTCGCAGTTGATACCTGCTGATATGCCGTTACTCAAAGATAGCAAGTTTCAAAAGGATCGAGAGGAATATACGGGAAGAAGTTGGAGTAGAGAGGGGATTGAACGGGGGAGAGGGGAGGCGCTTGTTGATATGAGGGGCGCCTTTGAGAGGGTTGAGGCATTGGTGTTTGGGGATGGGAGGGAGTGGGTTTTTGGTGGTGAGGGACCGGGGCTGGGGGATATTGAAGGTTTGTTTATTTCTACTTTTCGCTTTTTTTGGGTTACGAGAGGGAGTACTAACGGATACAAACAGCAATCTGGGTGTTCCACTGGCTCAAAAACCTCAAAGGTGCTTTACCCCCTTCCTATATATCTGCGACACAATTTCCCAAGGTCTTTGCATGGATAGACCGGTTCTCGAAGGCTGAACGAGCTGCGGCTGCGAAACTTGGCAAACCGAGAACTATCAAGGGGCCTGAGGCCTTGGAAATTGTTTCTAATTCTGAATTTGCGGAGAGTCTAGAGAGCAGTAAAATTGAGGATCCAACTGGATTGAAGATTGGAGAAGAAATCGAGGTTTGGCCCATTGATTCGGGATTTGGAAGTAAAGACAGAGGAAAGTTGGTAAGACTTGATGTGGAGGAGATTGTGATTGAGAAGGTCAATGGGAAGGGGACGGTGGTGAGGGTTCATGCTCCTAGACACGGGTTTAGGGTCAGGGCTGTTGGAGGTAGTGAGAACTCGAAGCTTTGAGGATCATTTTGGGCGCAGTGGAGGGAAGAGAAGCGGCAGCACTCTACGAATTCCCACTTTCACTTTGGCTGTACGCACAGTGCTAGTTTCTCTCGATTCTACCAAATCTCCTAGAACAATACAGAGTGAGAGTGTAATTATTAGTGGATAATAGATATAATAGTTTACGACAGATTTCAGAGCGTTCACACACAAGTGTTTTCAGAAGGAGGCTTGTATTCAAAGACGCTTAACACAATCAGTTCTTCACAATCTGTCTTTATATTCGGTCATTTGTTTGCGCGCCTTGTCAACGACAGAAGACCTTTACTCTTGACCCTTCACCAAGATCCAGAAAATAAATTCAATTCTCCCAGAAGGCTTGAACAATTAACATCCAGAAGAGTTCAGACAATTGGACTTGGACTGGAAGTTTCCTTCTAGATTTCCTTAGCAAGTAGTCTCTAGATTCTCAGCACTCTCCCTAGTTCCAAGATAGATTTCCATTATTTTAAACCATTTTACGCAATCCTTAGTAGACTAGGCTTGTAAGAAAAAGACTACAACTAGAAGAAAAATAACCCATCTAAATAGGAGTTTCTTAGTAATTCGACACTTGCTCTTGCTTATGAAATCCAACGGATAGACTTGAGTAGTTCATGTTAGAATTTTCATGCCTACTACGAAGCTGAATCAGTAGTTTGGTCATTCTTGTACTAGACGTGTGAATAATCCAATCAGGATACCAATCACATGATTAACTCTAAGGTAAGTTTCCAGCTTGGTATTTTATAGTTGCTATTTTCCTAGCGCAGCGCGAGCTAGGCAGGTAAGATAACAATTGAACTACCAACAGGGAAGGAACCACGCTGGCTTACAAGTAGTATATTAGTAATAATTCAGGTGCCGGAGCGAAGCAGCGATTGTTAGTCAACCAAAAGTCAAGTGTGGATCGGAAAGTTGAAGGCCGATCGAGTCCTCAGCTGCAGAGTCCTGGGGAAAACCAGGCTGACTCGAGTGAATATTTCTGTGAGGGTAAGTTAGGATATCATTTTGTTGAAGAAACCCGGAAAAAGTAAAGAGATCCCTTGATAAGATAAGATGCATAAGTTGGTATCGTACTGTGTAACACTTTCTCCATCACAGGAGACAGCAACAGCTGGAGCGTTGCCAAAGAAGAAAAATGGATTTCCAAGCATCTTCCCAAAGCGTTCAGCCACCAATCCCAATTGGGATCTAGTGCGAGTGAATCAGCTCTTTTGGAGAGCGGTGATTGGTTGGTTCTGACGCCGTTGATTCATGCCTGAGGCAGGAACGAAAGAGATATGACGCTGTGCTTTCGTCATTGTTTCTTCTCCCCAACTTTCTCCCTCGATCACCGCAAGCAACGCGACCACCAGCATTAACGGAGCCGCATCGTACCTGTACCTGTAACCGGTATTATCAACTTAACACACTCCAGAGTCCAATCCCTTCACTGATACCACTACCACTACCACTACCACTACCTCTACCTGCATATTCCTTTCCCATTCCAGGCCTCGTACACACGCGGCCTAAGAATCGAGACTTGCGAGCAGTCCTCGTTACTCACCTGCAAGTACTAGTACTCGAGTGGAGGAGAGAGAGAAGCTTTTTCTTGTCTTGTGTCTGCGACCGCGAAATACGTCACCGACAAATTCTGCACAGCGGCATCGCATACCGACCGTCGTACTTGCGCCGACGCAGATATCCGAAGCGCGTCATACCTCGACCGCCATTCACTGGTGCTTCTGCTTCTGCCTCTCTTGACGCTGTTGAAGCAGCAGCAGCAGCAGCAGCATCAGCATTGTAGCATCGTCGCAAAATTGGGACGTTTTGCGACTCGGCCCTCGCAAGTGAGTTTTGGTCAGGGGCTGCTCTGCTCTGCTCTCAGCTTGCTCTGCCCTGCTCAGCTTGCTCTGCCTGCTCTGCTCTGCTCTTGCGCCATTTCGAACCGGCCTCTGCGCTGCACCCACTTCGACCCAAGTAAGTAGACCCTCTCCTCCTCTGCGATGGTCGTGCGTGGTTGAGCGTGGCATCTTTTTCTTTTTCTGGTGATAAAGTCATCACTCGTCGCTTCGCTGCGAGAATGGCCGTCGTGGAATCATTCTTCCCTTGGTCGATTGTTGAGAGTCGTATGTTTCCAGGCTGAAAGAGAAACGTGTGAAGGTGTCGTGTCGGTGGTTGGGATGCCCCAAGAACTAACGAGTCTCTCTTTCCCCTAGAGCCCGCGCCCGCGCCCACGCCCACGCCCACGCCCACGCCCACACCCACGGCCGACCTCACTCACTCACTGTAAGGTGACCTCATATCCCTCCGTCATAACTCTCGACTTGACCACATTCTTTTCCCCCATCAACAGGAAACTCAAGGTGGGCACCACACACCACACACCACACACCACACACTGCCAGGAGTCGAGGAGATCAACGTCATCGGCGTCTCTTCCCTCGCAGCAACGGCCGTTTACACCGACTCGACTCCTTCTCCCCCGCGCTCCTCGATCGGAAAGCAATCATGGGAAACCCTCCTTCCGACGCCTTGAAGAAAGGCAATTCTACTTCTCCTGTGCAACCCAACCAAGATCCCCCCAAAGCTGCTGGTATGTCTCAATTTATTTCATTCGTCTTCTATTATGGTCCTTGTCGCATACCGTCAATAGCGACAGTGACGTCGATGTCGATGTCGACCTGTTCCTAAAACATTCACCACCGTCTCTGGCGCAACTAGTGGCAAATTCACTCCAACTTCTCTACCCACAACACCACAACGCACTCACAATACTTTTCCCTTTTACTATGTGTATACACCAGGAAAAAGTGGTACTGACTTTTATAACCCGGCCTCAGATATCAACATAGACCCAAAAATTGAAAACGCAAATGCAGACCCTCTTGGACCTCCTCCTCGACCCGGTGCTGGAGCCCAACAAGTATCAAATACCCCCTCCGACTACTTTTCCGTGAACCACACCAATATCGCAACGGAAACGAATCCATTCGAAGCATCATTTGCGTTTGGCAGTGGAAGCAATACCAACGGGGGACAAGTGCAGACACCCGGCGGTACCAAACTGCCATCTGTCGCTGCTCTGACTTCTCCAGCGGGACTCGGTGCGGGAATCACACCTTCTTTTTGGGGAGGCCTTCGTTCAGGACCTCTAAGCCCGGCAATGTTATCTGGACCCCAGAAAGGAGACGACTACTTCAGCGACGGACACCACCTGCGTGGAGGGTTCCCTACCCCGAATGAGTCTAGTCTTCGATCCGGCCTTACACCAGGCGGTAGTGGATCTATGTTTCCAGAGCCGAGTCCAAATTCGCAGGCACTTTTCATGGCAAGCGGTGGTGCGACTCCTACCACCTTGGATTTCCACCGTACGGCCATGAGTGCTGCTGCACAAAAACGGGAGCAAGCTTCTCAACAGGTCCACCAAAACATTACATCACAACCCCAAGAGCAACCTAACGGTCTCGAAGTCAAGCCCCCGTCAACGAACCAATTCGATTCGGGTTCTCATGACGCCAACGATGCGGCAAATGGACTATTTCTCCTTGCCCAAGCTCGCAACGGACCGCAACCTACTAACCATTATGCGATGGCGCCTCAACTACCGGTTCATGCTCATCCACAACCCCACGTCAACATTCAGATGGGGGGCACATCTACTGAGACCTCACCCCATATGGCTAATCGACATAACGGCTCTATTAGTACTACCTCCGGTCGTGGTGTCAGTGAAATGTCGTCAGATGACAACGAGCCTCAAAACCGTCCCAATACCCGCGGAAAAGGCAAACGGGGAAATCCGCCCAACGGCCGTAGAAAAGCAACAGACGACACCCCAACCAAGGGACCCCCATCCAAGAAAGCCAAAGGTAACAACAACAACGCTATGCTATCCGAACCACAATCTGAAGAGGAATTGGACATGAACAAAGACGAGTACAACGCCAACGGAAAGAAAATGACCGATGAGGAGAAGCGAAAGAATTTCCTTGAACGAAATAGGTAATGTTGTCATAACATATAATCCATTGACGTCGCTAACACTCGATAGGGTTGCGGCACTGAAGTGTAGGCAGCGCAAGAAGCAATGGCTTGCAAACCTACAGCAGAAAGTTGAGATTTTCAGCAGTGAGAATGACCAACTCAGTCAGCAAATATCCCAGTTACGGGAGGAGGTTGTTAATCTGAAAACGATCCTCATGGCCCACAAAGATTGCCCAGTCTCTGCATCTCAAGGCATCTCAGGAATGGGAATGCAACAGTTCATCGAAGGCTATGGCACTCAGGTCAACCCATATGGTCTGCAAGCTGGACCAATGCCGACTCAACAGCAAGTCATGGCGGCGGCCGGCCAGGCTATGCAAGACCGACGATTTTCATAACATTCTTGTATAACAAGGTTGCGGGGCGGGGGGTTCAAAAGTGCTTATTGGCGTACGGACAGAATGCTTTGGGAAAGCTTCGAACTTATACATGGTCTATCATCTGATGTCATCGACTGGACTCCAGGTGGCCAATTATTACGACGCAATGAGGATGTTTTTTGAAAGAAAATCGGGCATCACACTAACCACAGCATTACGCTTCGCGTATCTGCTTGGTTGTCAGGACTGGCGTCTCCTTTCAATTTCTTGCATTGGATTTCTGGCGTTCCGGTAATGTCAGTTGCCCCAAGAGATCTTTGACATCGTGTAAATTTGACCTTACTCGACATTCGCTCCGTCATTCTTTCTTCGTAATTCCGTTACCTTGCATTGGTTGTTTTTTGTTGGAGTGCTGCTTTTGATGCTGTACATAATTTGGGAGGGCGTGGTTTTACATACATTTGAGTGGTTTTTCTGGCGCAAGAATGGGTGGCATGATCCATCTGGGGGGGGCCGGGGCGTTTTAGGTTTGCTTTTCCATGGATCCTCTGTTTTAGGGAAGAAGCATTGTAAGATGGATTGATACACAAGGCAACAAGGGCGCGTCACAAGACGGTATAGCGAACGAACAAAATAAATCATTATTGAAAATTTAACATGTATTGTCTTGACGTGAATGGGTATTGTGTACTAAGGAATTCTGATGATGCCAGGAAGCGAGCTGTCGAAGGGGTAATTTTCCTAAAGTTTTGGAATAGTTTAGCCAATTCTACTGGAGCTTGAACAATGACCTGTTTACTGCCGCTTTTGGTGCCCACGGCGAGGCTTTGATAGATACTGCTGAGTCTCGTACCTTCCAACGGACAAATGAAATTCATTGTTCCAAGTATTGAGGTAAAATTTTGCTATATTCGAAATAGCTAGGATAACAGGAAATATCTTTTTATCTTGGGGTGTTAATGTGAGTACATCACGCGTTGAAAGTTTAAAATATACTCGTCTAGATGTGGATGGGTGTTTGTGAGAAATGCGTGCTGGTTTTGGGTGATGCTACCTAGGTATGGAAGCGAGCTCTCGTTATGACCGCCTCTGTCTTAAATGCTTCGGAGTCCTTCCTGCCTGCCTCGCGATGGGCAGTAAGAGTGGTATTAAATAATCTAGGGTCGTACTTTTCTATCTAGGACCCGTTCTTCTTCTACATGGGATAAAACTTTCATCATACTGGAGTATTGAGATAATGTTAAATAATGCTGGAAAGTTCGAACAACGGGCTACTTACTGCTGTTTTCAATGCCCACTTTGAACCTTCCTATGAAGCTCTCATACGTAGTGATTTCCTAAAGCTTGGAACAAATTTGACAAGTAGGCAATTTTTTACCGGAGTTGGAAGAACGAGCTGTTGACTGCTGTTTTTATGCCCACGGGGTTTAGGCAAGAAAATCGCGAGTGAACACGTACCTTTTTCTTGTTGTTGTTCCAAAACGAATCTTAGTCGATTGTTCCAAGTATTTAGGTAAATAATTTAACTTATTTTAAATAGCTAGGGTAATATTGAAAAAGGAGGATAATTACTGCCGCCGCTAACACAGATTGTATCTTGCGATCGAGACCAGGCGTTGTGAGACATGTTCGGGAGCAATTGCCGGAAATAGCTTGTGTGACATGAACTGGTTGTTTGCATTCAGAAAAAGTTGGAGATACTTCCTACAGAACTGAATCAAACCTGCTTGATTGAAGTTACCCATCTAAAATGAAACTAAGGTACCCATCATTCCTCGGTAAACTACATGTACTCGTTAGTAAATAAAAGTGGTCTTGTGTCAGTTCTGGTAGTTTCCAGGATGTTTTGGTTAACCCTAGTGAAGAGCAGTGAGTAGAAAGAACGGCAAGTTTCTAGAAACGACAAACAGCATGAAAGAAAGCCGATTTAATTAATTCTGTCACATATAGGTAATTTGTGGATATAGCAGGCAGCTGCGACCCCATATATGATGAGAAATGAAAGTTGAGGTGGGGGAGGAGCTAGATGAATGCAGTTTAGCACACACACAAGGAAGGTGCAAAGGTGCAAGGGTACCGAAAGCGCGACTTCCCAAGGCTTTCATATTCTCAGCCTCTCTCAACCGAAATTCCAGACCTCACCATCTTCACCTCCTTCTACCTTGCTCAACGGCGTGCAGGTATCACCCATTTCGACTCCTCATCAATCTACAGATACTGAGACTGTCGCCCATACCTTTCTCTGCCGCGGGCGGTACCTTTCGGGATCAGAGCGCCACCACTGTATGATCTGATCTGTCACCGCGAAATACTGCCTCTTCGAATCTCAACGCTCTTCCGGCAACCCGTCGCATCTCGAACGACAGCCCATCCACCTCCTCAAGATGGTACATCGTCACAGGAGGGACTTAGCTGCAAGTCGAAGACGGGTTGAGGATGCAGGTGACGAGGAGAGTGTCCTGGATGCCGGCTCCCTCAGTGACGATTCGCTGAGTGAGGGGTCTATAATAAGTGAGGAGGACGAACCCCGAGAAGGAGACGAGGTCATCGCCAACGAGAGACGTTCTGCGGACGCTCCCGGTTCTATCAAACTTAATGGTAATGGAGGAAACCCGGCAAAGGATGGCCAGGCAGCATCGACAAACGGCCACCCAACTGGTCCCAAAAAATCGGCAACTAATGGCAACAGCGATATGGACCTCATGCTGAACGGATTGAAGATCTCGGACCATGGCATCCCGGAGGAAATTCATTACGAGGACCTCAGCGATGACGTTGATATCCAGGAGCAAGACCAGGCGCCTTCACCTCCCGTGGTAAAATCAACCGCTCAGATGGATCAACCACAGGAGCTGCCTCACGAAAGGCGAAGAAGGGAACACGAGGAGTATAAGAAGAAACGAGATGCAGATCCTGCGTTTGTGCCAAACAGAGGGGCCTTCTTCATGCACGATCACCGTCACTCTGGTCCTGCTGCCAACGGCTTCAGGCCTTTTGGAAGAGGTCGAGGGGGACGAGGAAGACCAGGCATGGGAGGTCCTTACGCACCATCAAGGTATGCCTGCCTTGAGAGATGTGACATCTCAATGATTTACTAACTTGCCACAGCCAAATGCCTCAATCTTTTGAACCCACCGACGCACCTTGGGCTCACGATATGCACGAAGTGATAAGTGAACCCCATCCTCGCCATCCCCCCTCATCCGGATATCCCCAAGGCTCGGCCAATCTACCTTCGCGAGTTCCGGTCAGCGCCCCTTCGACAGCTCCGCCAAATAGAGCTCTATCAACGACGAAGCATATTGGCAATGTACAAATTAGAGTCTTTTTGGCGAATATGGAAAAGCCGATTGTATTCCCTGGAATACCGGTCAAGCAATATACCCGTCTGCCAGATCACCGACCTCCTATGCGTAGAGACAAGCCAGTCCGTATCTCCATACCCGACTACCCTCCACGATACATATTTCCTGCGATTGATAGATCCTTCATCTTCATTCCTCGGGCTATGCGTCCCAACCAGCAAGGATTTGGTGGGCGGGGAAGAGGTCCAAGGTCCGCATTTGGATCTATTGGTGGTTACTCTCGACGTACCAGTGTTTTTGGTGGCAGTGTATATGGCAGCACTTACGCACCTAGTGTAGCAATGAGTCGTCGTTCATCACTCGCGAGAGAGGTCAATAGAGATAGTATCATATCCCCCAACGGCTCTACAATGTCCGCGAGGCCAGTCGTCAAGTTACCACCGGCAAGCTATTCGGTTCAACCACATCAATACGTACCTCCCAACCAATCTCAGGATGGACCTCCTCAGGGTTTGATTCTTGATGATCAACCGCGACCACAAACTTATCCACTACCCCAAAAACCCACATTCCGTGAAAATCGACCTAATCCTATTCCCATGCACCAACCTCGACCGCAAAAAGCTGTATCAGTTGCCGACATCGAGTCGCCTGCCACTCTCTCGTTCAATCCTCCACAACAGCACCAGCAACCCTTCCATCAACAGGTTCCACTTCAAGTCAATGGCAATGGTTATCCTCCAGATGGTATGATGCATTCTCGCAACCCATCATACCCAAGCCAGGCTTCAACTGGTACACCATTATCACAGATACCAGAACGGGCAATTCACGCTCAGCCATTCCAACCAAACCCATATCAGCAGCAACAGCCACAAAACTTCTACCCTCAACCTTACCAAGTAATGCCTCCACCACAAGCGCCACAAGGTTACTACTATCCCCAGCAACCATATAATCCTGCCATGGCCCAGCCTGGTGGCCCTCCACCATTTGTGCCTCCACAACACCCGCCGCAACAAGCTTCCTTCCCTCAACCCAGCCAGCAGCCCGATACATCACAGGCCGGCACACAAGGTCTTGTTGCTCAGGAGGTCAATGGCATGGTGTACTATTACGATGCTGCTCAGATTCCTGCCGTGGCCACGTTCCCAGCGTATCCACAGCCTCCGGCTTATCCAATGCAGCAGACGGGTGGAGTGATGGGTATGGGAGGTATGATGACACCAAGTCCTGATGGTTTCTATTATCCGCAAGCACAGCAGGGAGTTGTTTACTATCAGCAATAATTGGGTTGGGCCCCTTCTGTTATATTCTTTTTTCTTTTCTTTTTAATGCTTTCAGCGATCTTTTGTCTGGGTGAGAGGGTTTTTATGTTTTTTTTCTCTCCTGGAAGGCCTGGAAGGGTTGGGTTACTTCTTTTTCTCCGTTGTTCATCTTATATGTTCGGGAATATGTATGAGAGGTATTATTCTCGAGTGGCTATTGGACCTCCATGGTCTTTCCTCTTGGGGTATTGATTTGGAATTTGGGGGGTGGGAGGAAGGGGGACGACGCGGCTACGACGCTTTTCGGCTGCACTTGTTTGGTCCGTTGGCTTTGGTATTTTGTGGTATCGCAGTTGCATGATAGTCGTCTTTTCTTCGTGCGTCGTCGTCGTCGTCGTCGTCGTCATTGTTTGTCTAAGAGAGATCCCTCTAACCGTTTTGTCTCACGAGGGATGCATTTTTTTCATCATAGGATTTGAGTTTGGCTGCTGCTTGTGGGAGTGGAAAGTGGCATTGGTTGCGAGTGAGTTGGTAGGCAGTGAGCAGTGGTAGATTATTGGTATTGGACAGATGAATAGGAATTGATGATTCTTGATGGTACCTTTTTATCGACTTGGGATTGTGATGATTCTGGTTTACTTGCTGTATCTATATGGAACGGCCACCTTGTGAAATGGAAGGCTCTTCTCCTGGTCATATGAAATCAAATCCCGAGTTAGAATTGCATCCTGAATTAGGTAGATGCTGCACCCTGGACCTAGACTATTTTCGTTCGCCGACGTTGACTGAGCACGGTGATGGTTCTCTTGCCGAGTAGGCAACTGTTTCATGCATCGGAACAAAGAAATGGGGTTCTGCCTTCCTTACACCTCCGTGTCTCCTCCATTTTGTTCGAACTGATTTGTCCGAGGGTATTTAGGAAACTGGGAACTCAAAATGTTCTTGTACCTACAACTAAAATTGAAGTAGGTGTACGAGGAATCTCGTGCCTGGGCTACTGTAGGCAGAAAAGGCACGTAAGGGGGTACTTGAGTAATCCGTTGCCTCTTTACTCATCTCGCCATTCTCGCCGTCATGCGGAGGTGAGCCGCTTGACTCGTGACGATCAATCACTTGTCAAATGTTCCGAGGCCCCAATCCTGTGGGATAAAAAATAGCCACCAAGAATTCTTAAGAACTAGTTGCAATGAGTTTGTAGTTTTTGGTAGCCTCCCGGTCTTTCTTTACAAGCAGCTTTACAAGACTGGGATGGGTTATATTTAGTTAGGAACTTGCTAAGGTGGGAGGGACCTAGTAGGTAGTGCCAGCTCGGCATTTTCCCCAGTGAAGTCCGAGACGAACTACTCGAGTAGTAGGAGAGTTATAAATATGCTTTCACAACAGTTGACGAATTGGCTGTTGAATTTGAGGCTGTGATTGCCGCTTGGCTTGGGTTTCGAGGTCGAATAATCAGTGAATTGTAATATGTAGTAGGACTTGAAAGAGAGTCCCAGAGGTCAAGTCGAGCCGGTAACGTGACGTGCTAGAAGCTTAAAGCTCCCGAGGTCAGCTCACCGATCAGACTTGCTTCATGCAACCGCCTGCTCCTCTACAAATACCTCTCGGAATTACAACCTCTACCGACCGACATAGTTAGGTAGCAAGCATCCTTCGTCAGTCAACTCTTCTTCGCCTCTTTCTGGTACCTTCTTACCTCTCGCCGCTTGATTTGTCCTAGCTTGTCAGCGCCGAGACGGATACCGCTTGTCTTATTAAACGACTCGACGCCGCTCGTATCCAAGCTCCGCTCCAGGCACCTAGGTCTCCCCTCATCTTCGCTCCCTCCTTCAACCTCCCGTCTCCTCTCCCTCCACTTCCCTCCGACTCCTCCTTCCACCTGCAACATCCACACCATCCCAACAACACCAGGAGATCATCGTGATCTATCCGTGGCATCTATTAATTCTATCCTTTGAGGACCCCAAGAGCCGCCTTCATCGTCGTACGTCCTCCGTCCTCGCACCCATCCTCTCCCATCATCATTCCCTCCCCATCCTGAGACACTTTGTCGCCTGTACAACGTCACCGCTCGAGCTCTGTTAGCTGACACAACGACCAGTCTTAATCCAACAACATTATGGCGTCCAACCCCCAAACAAACCCCGATACTCTGGTTACCCTGAAGATTAATGTCGACGGCACCCACCGCAGATTCAAGCTTCCCCTTCGTGATCTCGGTGCCAGCACTCTCCCCGATAAGGTGCGTTCTTATCCGACCGACAAGGCTCCCAGCCTGACCTTGATGTCGATGATACCTTTCATCTGCACATCTTTACCTTTGAAGATTGACTGACTGATTGTTTCTGCAGCTTCGATTCTTACTCGCTATCCCACCTACCTCCGAGGCCATCTTCGAGCGTTACTCCGACAGCGCAGCATCCTTTGTAGTTCTCGACTCGGATAACGCCTCCGTCTACAAACAACTTTATCGTGCAGCAAAGGCAAAGCTAAAGTTGAGACTCAAGGTCACAATCAAGGACAAGGAACCCGTTACTCCAAAGCCAGCGACTGTCGAGGACGAGGAATCCACCCCAGTCAGCCCCGTTGAAGCTCAATCGTCCGAATCTCAAGAACAAACCGAAGCTGCACCCGCCCCAGCACCCACGGCAAGCTCCGTCGAACGAAGCATCGCTCCAGGTTCTGTTGCAGAGATTCAACGTGGTTTGGAGGAACTTATTATCAACCAACCCCGTTATTACGCCCACAAGGAGGTCGACCCAACCCGCTGCCACCCAAGTATGCCTCAACCAGCCGGCCCAGCTGCAGGAGGTTGCACCCGCTTCTTGAACAGCACTGAAAACACCGATATTCCCGTTTCTCGAGCTACCAGAGAATATTGGTTGGCAGAACTTGCACAGGCATCGCAAGACCGTCAGCATGCTATCCGAAACAAGACTGGTGCACCAACCACTTGCAACATCTTCTCCGTTTACTGCAATCACTGCCAGGATTCTATTCCAGACGAGCACTATCACTGCAGCACTTGCGATGATGGTGACTTTGATCTCTGCCAGAAGTGTGTCGTTGATGGCGTTCGATGTGGCGGTGATGAGCACTGGATGATTAAGCGTTTCTTCAAGCACGGAAAGGTCATTAACAGCACCACCGAAACCATTACACCAAAGCCAAAGGCCCCTGTTCAAGCTCCAGCTTCGATCGGAGAGTGGAAGAGCCCTGTTGCCTCTGCCGAGTTCAAGATGCCAACCGCTACTCGTACTTGCAACTGCTGCATTTCAGGTAAATACACAACTCCCAGGGCCCTGGAAGTATGTACTAATTTGCTGTCAGAACTCACCGAGGAGAACTTTGTCACATGCACTTCTTGTGATGACTTTGATCTGTGCCTCAACTGCCACGTCGACGCTCAACACGGTCACCACCCTAAGCATGGATTTGTTCCTGCTGTTGAGGACGCAAACCTCGACTTGGTTGCTCAAGCACTTCTCGCCCCAGGTCGCAACACTGGTCACAATGCAGTCTGTGATGGATGTGACAAGTACATCTATGGCGTTCGACACAAGTGCCTCGATTGCCCAGACTGGGATTTCTGCTCAACCTGTGTACCAAACGCCAACTTCATCCACCCAGGTCACCGATTTGTTCCTATCTATGAGCCTCTCAATGACCTTGCTGCACTCTCCCGATCTTACAGCAGTAAGGCTCGTCATCACGGCATTTACTGCGATGGTCCTCTTTGCAAGGGTGGCAATGGTGGTCAAACTTATATCAAGGGTGATCGATACAAGTGTGCGGTCTGCCACGATACCGACTTCTGTGCCAGCTGCGAGGCCAGCCCATCCAACCCTCACAACCAGACACATCCTCTCATTAAATTCAAGACACCTGTCCGCAATGTCAGTGTTACTACGTTAGGTGATCATGAGGACGGAAAGCCAATGCCACTCATGGGAGACCGTCGCAGCCGCACCACACACAAGTCTACTGAGACTACTCAATCCCAATCTGCCAACGCTGCAACTCAAGTCCAAACCGTTGCTGATCTTGAGCCCACCGAACCCGTCAAGTCCGAGGAGACTCACGAAGTCGAGGCACCCAAGGCCCCAGAGCCAAAGGTTGAAGAGGTCAAGGAACTCCCAGCTGAACGCTCCGAGGAATTGGTCGCACACTTTGTCCGAGATGTTATTGCTGATGGCACTGTTCTCCCCCCAAATTGTGTCTTTGAGCAAACTTGGTATCTTCGCAATAGCGGAAACACTTCTTGGCCTGCCGGATGCCGTGTCAAGTTTGTCAGCGGTAACAACATGTGTGCCATTGATCCAGCACACCCAGCTAGCGTTCATGAGCTAGTTTCCGCTGGTGAGAGCACTACCTGCTACACTGAGGTTGCTCCTGGCCAGGAGATTGGTTTCACCGTTTTGTTGAGAACTCCTAACCGTGCTGGCAATGTCGTTTCTTACTGGCGTCTTACTGGTCCAGATGGTGATAAGTTTGGACACAGACTGTGGTGTGACGTTAACGTTGCCCCTCAAGAGGAGCCAGTTGTCAAGGAAGAGCCAAAGGAGGAGGTTGTTGAGTACAAGCTTGATGACAAGTTTGATGAGGAGGAATATTTCGAGGCTGAGCGCAGTCAAATGATCTTTCCTAAATTGGAGAAAGAGTCCCCATCAAACAGCATTCACGAACGAGCCCCAGTCGCGGCTCCTATTGCATCTCCCGTCGCATCTCCAGCAGAGCCAGTTCAAGACGATGTTGATGATTTCGAGGACTTTGTCGATGAGGGTCTTGATGAGGAGACTGACGATGGATTTATGACGGATGAGGAATATGACATTCTTGATGCCAGTGATGAGGAGTATCTTGCTGAGCAAGAGAAGTCTGCAAGAAAGTAAAAAAGTCTGCTGCAGTGGTACGATAGTAAAGGGGTAAATGAATAGGCGCAAGATTGACAGAGGCTCTGGATAGCGAATATGACGGAACGGTGCCTGGGGTTTTATTTGTAGGGGGTGTTCTATGTTTTGTCCTTTTTTATCTCATGTGTGTAATCAAGGGACCTTTTCTTTTTGCCTTATTGATGTTTCTTTTTGGTTGCTACCAAACTGCATTGCAGTTGATTTTTAGCCGCCATGATTCTTCCTTCTTCCGTGGGAGTTATCCTTGGGACAATGTCATGAAAGGGAAAATGGTCGCATACCTTGCAACACAGACACACATCACACACATTATGGATCCTGGCTAGGGATCTCATACATCATCGATCATTGATTCGTTTTGTTTTTTCCGCTTTTTTCTCCTCTTCATCACGGATTATGGGTCATGCGATCGATCTCTCTCACACATAATGATTTTGCGACTGGATTCTTGCTTTTAGGCGTAGTACTACTTGCTTTTTTAGTCTAGTCTAGTCCTGGTCTGCAATTCATATCATGAACTAAATGGGCTCTTTTGTGACTTGCTTTGATTGTGAGCTTTTGTGGCAGGTATTGATTGGTAGAGTCGATTTGAGGAGGGGTATGTTTGGTCAGTTGTGGCTCTGACAAAAATTCTAGAAGCTTCTGTGATTGTGAAAAGTGTAGCTTCTCAGGCCCTTTGGGTACATCTGACTTGAAGGTTCATCTTTATTGTTTGAGCTTAAATCTTATTAAATGCTGCAATCTTCAAAGAAATCTTTTTAGGACGGCAAATTGTGTAGTACCTTGATGTGAAACGTTGAGAAACCAAGACACAGTTTCCAGGACATCACGGCATGGGGTTTGATTATCTGGTCACAAGAAAATCTACTGTATTTGTTCACAAGGTTTGGGAGGGGTTGAGATACTGAATGCGTTCTGTGGGAAAGGGGGTGTGTTTGTTTAGTGTTAGAGTCGAGTTATGAAATGATTTGCTTACTCGCTATTTTTGGCCCGCAGGTAACTTCCTGACTTACTCGTCATTTACTGGCATACTCGTTAATTACTAACTTACTTGTCATTTACCTGCTTACTCGTCACCTGGTAGATTACTTCTTAGTTACTAGCTTACTCGTCAGTGACCTGCTGCCAGGCTTAGCACCAGCTTACTTGCCAATTTTGGCCCCACCTCACCTACTAGCTTACTTGCTACTTGTTGGGTTACTCGTAGCTCACCTGTATCTTATCTATTGCTAACTCTTGGCTTACCCGTGGCTTCCACGCAGCTTATTTGTAGCCTATTCGCTACTCATTAGCTACTGCTACTTCACAGCTTATTCGCTAAAATTGAATATACTTCTTGAATAAACTCGCTCGTGGTCGAGAGAAGAATTTAGCTAGTATTACTCTTGGGTGGGGTCAAATTGTCAATGGAGAAGAAACAAAATTATGAGATTGGTAGGTCGTGGAATGGTTTTGTAAAGCATAGAAGCAATGATGAAATAAATTTTGGGTTTGGAAAGATACCAACAGTAGTAGTATTTCCGAAATGGGGGAAATATGACAAGGCATGTCACAATTCATATGGTGTTCGCTTTTTGAAGTCTCCATTTTCAATTTTGACGATATCTGCTCATGATGCGATTTATACAGTATTCGGAGGCCCCGCAACAACCCTACCGACCAACCTAAAACGTCATCTTCTTTCCCTTACTCTCCACGATACCACCAGTAAGACGTGCAGCATAAGGTTGGCGATACTCTACAGTAGTCGAAGGAACCACAACGTTGCTCACTGGCTTGGCCTCCTCCGTAGTTCCTTGTTGCTGTTGCTTGGTACCATCCTTTCCATACCGCTTTTTGTATCGTACTTGCGCATCTTCCGCAAATTCCATTCTCAAAGTTCGACCGTTGATCCTGTTACACCACACCTTGCGTCTATTCATCTTCTTCTTGGGCTTAGATTTGGTGACGATTTCGACGTCGGAATCCATCTCCTCGTCGGAATCTGATCCAGACTCGGATGAGGAATCATCGGATGCTGGTTCGTCGACGTATACGAAACCACGAACGGCGTTTTGTGCAGCTTCTAGTTCTTCGAATTGAATCCAACCGTAACCCTTGCACTTTCCAGAATCCTCGAATTGGGCGAGCTTGACGTTGAAAATGGCTCCACACTTCTCAAAATGGGCCTGGACACTTTCCTCGGTAGCGTCGAAGGCGAGATTTCCCAAGAAGACTCTCTTGCTTGGTGGTTTCCCTTCTTTTCGAGTCTCCTCTTTCGTCTTCTGGGGTCTGCCTTCGAATGACTTGTGGTTCTTGATCAAGACTCTGCGTCCTCCTAACAATTGCTCTGACAACTCAAGGGCCTCAGTAACCCCTTCCTCGGTGGTGAAATCAACATAGGCAAATCCCTTGTTGTGAACCACCTTCCCATTCCTCTTCTCCTCAACGTGATTTGCCGATTTCTTATCATTCGGTCCGGGCATGTGTATCCTAGTAAGAACCTCATCCGTGATATCACTCTTTTCCACGAAAAATTTACGAAGGTCGGTCTTGGAGGTATGGAATGCTAAGTTTCCGATCCAGACACCGTGCTCTGATCTCTTTTCAACCTCTGATTTTGCTTTTGCTTTCTTGGCCTCGGCTTCTTCTTTAGTGGGCTCGGCGCCAGATTTGGATGGTGGTAGAGGTTTGCCTTTTTTTAGGGCACGGAGAGCTTTTTTGGAGGGTGGTTCGGGAGCGGTGACGTCGACTTCTATTTCTTCGCCGTCGAGGACGGATTTGCGCTTTTTGGAGGGTGGGTTGGATGAGGATTCTTCTTCAACTGGGGATGCGTCGTCCATGGATATGTCGGCTTCTGGGGATGCGGCAACCACTACTGGCTCGGCCAAGGTTTCTGCTTTTCTCTTCATGCTGGATTTCTCTTTGGTCGTTGACTTGTCATTGGATGATTCCTTCTTTTCCTTCCTTAATTTCTTCTCACTCTTTTCCTTCTTTCTCTCGCTCATCTCACTCTCGTCATTTTTCTCTTTTCTTTCCTTCTTGTCCTTCTTGACCTTTTTTGCTTCCCGAATGACTAGAGTGACCCCGCCATCTGAATCATCCCCCGGACTGAGAGCCCTCGCGGATGGCATGGCTGGCTCTTACTCAATTGACTCGAATTACTTTAGTCGGTTCCTGTTTTGACGAGGAACGATTTACGTCAATGAGGCTGTTTCGCGGTTTGATTGTCCTCAATTTGGGCGTAGAATTTTTAGGCCGGTGGGGTACAAGCGTGAGAAGATTGAACAGTGAAAATTTCCAACTGAGGGAACTTGGCGATTTAGGCGTAAATTGCCCTTGCTCTGGTGCTCGCAGTGTGTAGTAGTTGGGTCGACAAAAAGCAGAGTCGTAAAGTTCGTTGTAATGTTGCACCTGATTCACATCAAATTCGTTGAGAATATATTTTCTCGAAAAGTTAAAGTGGGACCCGGAACAACGTTAAGGCGGAGCTAACCACTTTAGGGGCCATGTACTCCGTGGTACTCCACGCGACGAAGACACCGTCATCCATGCTCTGAATCCGAATCGCCAAATACGGAACATGAACACAACAATCTCGCCATCCTTTGAAATCTAGCACAACATTTGCAAACATACCGTATATCCCATTTATTTGAGCATCTAGAAGGCTCGTATCGTCAGAATGGGAGGTAAAACTATTTTGTTTCCGCCCAAGTCAGCCCAGGCCCAGGCCCAGTCCCAGTCCCAGTCCCAGTCCCAGTCCCACGACGACGAGGTCGCTCCTGCCCTCGATGGAGAGAACCACCACACCGAGGCAGGCGCGCACGGGAGGAAGGGCGAAGACGGCAAACCCACATACAAATCATTTAAGTAAGTATCTCTTAGACCTTGATTCTGATTGCGGGGTGAAAGATCCCAACTGCAACTGCAACAACATCCACGGCCACGGCCACGGCCACGGCCACGATGAACGAACCTCCCTCGCCCTCCAAATCCCAAGTCGCAAGAGAAATTGGGACCGATAAACCCGCTGGACCGTCGCAGATATTCTGGGCTACTACCATAACTGCCACACCCACGAAACCACCAGTCGCAGACACATCCAACGCAACTGCAAGCAGGCTCGAGGCCTTTCAAACTCCCACAAGGGGACGAGAGCCCTTGACTATGTCTAGCACCACGGGGAGATCTTTCTTGACACCACGAGGTTTCTATCCCACACGAAGCTTGGTAGCCAACTCTGGCAGTGGAATCGTTGCGACCCAACCCACAAGCAGCAGAAAAGACAGCCCCAGCAGAAGAGAAAACAGCACCAGCAGCAGCTCGGGATCTTCAACGGGACTAACAAGAAACCCTAGGAAGAAGTTTCGAAAGATGCGAATCACATTCGACGAGAAAATGCGACATAGCAACGACCTATACGAGCGAGAACAGAAGCTAGAGGCGCAGATCAAGAGACTGGCTCTGGAGAATGAGTAGGTACACTCCTTCCCGCCTGCGGTAGACAGTCACCTAACAATTCTCTCAAAGTCAAATTCTAGACCTCCTACTCGACGTCAATGACTCTGCACAAATACCTGCCGAGAAACGATTCGACCTGACCCTCGACTCGGCCGATGTGCCTTTACTGAGTGCGGTTCCTCCCTTGGTCAGCCATGAGGAAATCACCAAGGCTTCCGAACTCGATACCCCAGCTGGACAGGCGATATACAAGGAGATTCGGACGATGATTGACGAGAAGGCTACTGCGGCTGCCGCAGCTCGCAGTGGCGCCAAACCACCCAAAGCCCTCTCTCTCCTCATGGCTACGGTTCCTCACCTCACCACATCGAGTCCCCAGCTTCCCCAGGACCTTCTCGAGACCCTCGAGACCCCAGAAGGTCATAACGCGCCATTGACCTACATCACTCCAGACCAAATAGATGATTATCTTTTCGATATCGATGCATCACTTGGAACAGCTCCACCAGTCCTTCACCCAAGCCCACCTACAAACCAAGATCTCGCACTCCGAAATCCCAATAGCGTATACAATTGGCTTCGCAAAAACGAACCCAAAGTCTTCCTCCAAGATAATGAAGGCAGCGAAAAGTCTCTAGGGAAACCTGGTGCTCTTCGTGGTGCTGGAAAACGTGCAAGCATGCCGGCTCCCTCTAAGCCCGATGCCCTCGAGTTTGTGGAGGAAGATGGCATTGGCTACGATCCATCGGTGGCCGCTCAACAAGCAACACTTAAGGGCAAGAGGAAGAGAGAGGAAGGCGACGATACTCCATATCACCCCAAGGTTGGAAAGCTTGATGACACGGGTGCGAAACCTAGGGTTAAGAGACCTTATAATCGGAGGAAGAAGCCCGAAAACGGCGATGCTGAGACGCCAGCGAAACCCGAGAAGAAGAGGGGAGGTAGAAAGCCCAAGGAGAAGTTGAGCAGTCCACCCCCTGGCCAACATCCTTTTGGGCCTATGGCATAGATAGTATTAGGGGCGGAAAGGAAAATCGGCGTTATGGGTAATACCTTTGGCTTTTGGGGTAGGCATGTATTTGGGAACTGGCCACTGTACAGTATGCGAGGAATGAGAGCCTGAGATGAAGAATAAAATAATTTTGTCCACCCAGGCCCGGGATTTGGGATTTATTTGCCATTCTAGCTTTGCTTGCTATTATTGAATCTTTACATGTAATGTTCTTGTTTTGTTATCAATAAATGAACATTGGCCTTCGACAAAACAAGTCTTCAAGCAGAGACCCATGGTGTATGTTAATAGGGAATAATTTCAATTACTTTGAGACAATCGAACTTCGTTGTAATACCAAACCTCGGTTAATATTTTAAATGGTTCCAAGTGTTTAGAATAATAATTTTGGATTGGCCTAAAAGGCTGGAACAACGAGAGCATTGGTGTATTTACTGCCGCTTTTAATGTCTATCGCGTGCCTCCTCACAACACGACTCCAAAAAGCTGTATCTTTGAAGGGGGTATTCTTTCTCATTATACCACGACAATTTCAATTGGTCTACTCGCAAGAGTGTTGCGCGGTCGCTTTCTTGACGTAAATTTACGATGGGCGCTGCGAGTACTGGGGAGAAGAAAATTGACTCATTCTTGCATTCTCACATTCTCACAGGCTTGCTTGGTCTTGAAACCACACCGACTACCGCAATGTTGTCAGACTTGCCCTTTTTATTTCAGCACCGCTGTGACCTTTTGTTTTGGTTTCTCTTTCTTTTTTTTATAATTTCTGAATTAGACATCACTCTCAGTACCGAATTCTTTTTCCTCATGGCGCCCGATCTTAAGTGAATCGTTATCAAGAATATCATGCATACGGAGACGAACTCTGTGATCAAACATGCGATGCAGATGGTTGATAAGACGGAGGGAGGAGATAACAGAAATGCCGATGTTAGGGGGTTGGTTGAGGCTATGTTGGAGGCTAATTCTTAGAGTATGGGTTTTACACTTTGAAAGCGGAACGGGCCTAATGGACTACTGATGTAGGACGTATAGATGAGACGCAGAAGAGGAAATACGATAAAGAGCCCATGATTGATGAAGAAGTTGAGGGGTATTCAGTTGAGGCTCGTGATGTAAATAATGGGGAGTTGGGACACTTTTTTATCAGAGAGGGGAAAGGAGGCGTAGAGGACGGCGAAGGAGAGGTTTGATGGGTATGTGCATCATCATGTAAGTTTCCCTCGTCTATACTTAATAAATGAGTATTGATTGTTTGTAGTATGTAAAAAGATGGGGAGTGGTTTATTAAGGAGCCGATCGTCTTGAGGGGGATGAGAGATATCTTTGTGATATATGTCAAAGTGTTGATTTTGGGGTTCGTTTGAGTCAACCAGGTTAGTAACCTTTCTAGAGATTCATTCGAGTTGCTCTTTTAATGGAAGTTTTTTGGTTACGGCCGAGATGCAAATATGTTGGTAGAATTGCTAGGAAACAACACCCCCGGACAGACAAGGATTCAACTGCATGGTCTTGTGAAAATTCCAACAAGAGAGCAGTGCGCTTTCTGTCGACTGATATCCAGAAAAGTGAGACAAGATAAGGTTTTGAGTATTGAGGATGAAGCTGCATTGAAGGCGGTCGATATCTCGCTCAACATACTGAATGAAGGACCAGAGCATGATTTGAGACTTGAAATTGAGCTGGATGACGCGCAAAGCCTTCCCGAGACCCAAAGGATAATTACCCAGAAAGTTGAAAAGGAGGATTCAAAGCCATATGAAGGATTTTTGGTTGATCAAGCCAAGATTTCCGCAGAGACCGATAGGAAATGGCTCGCTATGTGTGAGGGTGGGCACACCATGATTGATCTCGCGGTTGAGAGCAAATCCGCAAGATTAAGGCTTATTGATGTCAACGAGGATTGAATAGTGGAAGTTGAGGGACCATCACGATACATTGTGCTGTCCTATGTATGGGGAGGATCAAACCAGCCGCAATATACCTCGCAAACCAAGGAAGTCTTTCAGCGAATAGGAGGTTTGGCTGCCGAATCACTCGACCTCCCATGCACCTTCAGAGATTCCATGATCGCCACAAAGCCAATTGGGATAAGGTCTCTATGGGCCAACAAGATGACCAGCAAGACAAAGCAGCGATAATCGCCAATATGGGAGCTATCTACAGCAATGCTGTTCTAATAATAGTAGCATCCACCAACTCAAATCCTTCAACTGGTTTACAGGGTGTTTCCACTACTTCCCGGAGACGAGCTCAGATCTAGCAGTCGCCTTCCATGACCACCGGAAACGTGTCTATGATGTGGAAGCTTCAGTGTTGAACTCTCGTGCATGGACTTACCAAGAACGGCAACTTTCCCAACGAATGCTCTTTTTTACAGACTCACAGACCTCTTTCATCTGTCTTCACTCTACTTTCTTCGAAATTACTGCAGATCCTCACTTCGAGCTTGCGCCAATTATGGATAGATCGCAGTTTTACACGTTTCCGCCCGACTTGCAGTAGACGATCAGGACAGATCATACTTAGTACGACTTTCTCAATAAAGCTTTCGAGACAGAAGGTGGTCTCACGAGTTTTGTAGGCGAAGATCAGAATGAGATCAATTATCCTGTGTATCAGTGCAGACAAGTCTCGGACAGCGATACAAGCTCTATAACTAGTGTCTAGAAACAAAATAGCTGGAACACATACCGGCAAGCTGTGAATGCCTTCACAAGTCGCAACTTTACATTTGACGCGGATACGGTGGATGCTTTTGATGGGATGTCGGAATTGATCTGTTGAGGAGCGAACACAAAGTCTTATTTCGGCATTCCGTCTTTTGCTTTTGACTAAGCGTTGCGTTGGTATCCTAAGGAGTGTCTACGAAGAAGGAAGGAGGATGGAAATGAGTTGTTTCCTAGTCGGAGCTGGGCTAGATGGAAGGAGTCTTGCCACTACAGAGGACTAGGAGGGTATAACGGGTTGTCTCGTTGTCCCATAAGTGCGGTGGAACAACCCGACTCAGGTTGGCTCACAGAATATTGGGATAGGTTGGTTGGGCCTGATGATCATGCTCTCAGACAAAGCAAACATGACCTCCTTGACGGGAATTACAATTTCTTTCTAGAAATTGATTCGAGCCAGCGGCACAAATTCGACTTGGAAGAATTGGTTTGGAAGAGTAGCTACGACGAGAAGAGAAATCATCACGGACTTACGCATGAACTGTACCCGGGTATAATCTTCAACTGTCCCATTGACCTACCTCACGAAAAGATGATAGACCTTCCAGACACAAAGGGAGCTCTTCACTTCAAAACTTACTCCAACAGGGTGCAATTTTGCGACATGAAGGTCACGGAATACATACAACAGTACGAGGCCCAACCATTCCTTCAAATTGGTCTCGAGGACGAAAAGAAGTCTGCAAACTACAGGTCACCTAGGCAGCGAATCATTTATTATTAAGGATACTGCGCGGGTTTCTTGGTGCTTAATGTTTGTTTCGAAGGAGTAGATCTAGACAAGGCGGAGGATTTTTCGAGTGGTAGCTGTGCCTCCCGACGAAGTCCCACATACAGCTCTCCCGCCATTGGAGTTGAGCATCTACAAAATGACCCAGCCCGTCTATATTACCTATGCCTGTGGGAGTCGGAACAATGGGATCCAGGGCAGCTACATGCTAGTCTTTCACACCCGAACGAGAGCGCCTGTTACGAGACCAAAGTCTGAGAATGGGAATGCGGAATGGGACGAGTTTCGGTACGTGTTGTTTCCGTTGTATAATATTTTGTTGTTGAGGAAGTGGGGGGAGAATGCATTATCATTATCATGCTTTGCCAGGCTTAAGATGGATCTTTTCGATTTGAGGTAAAATAGGACAACCTGAACCTTCTTTTTTTGGTGTAACACTCGCACGATTTTAAGGTTTCCAGCTGTCAGAAATTAACATTTAATTAGGGGGGGGATGAGGTTATTTCATTGAGACAAGATCTTCGGTTCCGTAAATCTCCGCCAAGTGGAGCTTTATATGGGGAAACCTTGTTCACGGATTTTAATTCTCCATCGTTAACCTTAATCCATCTACATCACAAACAATTTCCCCGCTATGTTTGTCATGGGTTACATATCAAGTCGCACTTCGCTTCATTTTCTGACTTTATTCGTCGTGGTATTTTTACTTCCTTTTCTCCCGCAATGTTCATAGTATCTTCCTTCGTCACTGGACTTACCTGGTCGATACTGGCGAGAGTCGTATTATCACAAACAATCTCGACACCCATAAACTCGTCGATTCCCTCAACTACAACCTCACCAACGCCCTGTCTCTGCACCGAATACTCACAAATCTCACATGCAGTCGCATCATGCAAAGACATCACCCTCTCTAACATTCATGCACCTGCAAGTAGCGCCATTGTTCTCACAGCGCTGCAAACTGGAACAATTGTAACCTTTGCTGGAACCACGACTTTTGGATTCACCAATAGTTCACAGTTTCGACCAATTCAGATCTCAGGGAATAATGTTACGATTAGAGGAGAGGGGGGTGCGGTTGTTGATGGTGGTGGCGAGAGGTATTGGGATGGGTTGGGGAGTAATGGGGGGTTGCCTAAGTGAGTGGGTCCTTAGTTCATTCTACGTCTTTTTGCCGGGGGAAGAAAACAAAAGAATTCTCAATATTCTTGGAGTGCCAATAGTGCGATTTTTCTGGCTCACTCAAAAGTCCTCATACCGTTACAACAGAGATATGAATCTTGGTCTAGATCACGAGTATGAGAAAAACACTAACACCACTAGACCTGGCCAGTTCATGAAAATACAACTCACCAACCACTCTACAGTACAAGATTTGACAATCCAAAATTATCCTTCCCACGGCATCAACTTAGCTGGAATGAAAGACTCAGTGGTTCAAAGGATCATCGTTAACAACTCGCTCGGCGATGCCCCGAATAACATCAGTAAAGGACTCTCGGCTGCTCACAATTCAGATGCTTTCAATGTGGGGAATTCGGCCAATTTGCTAATCGAGGATTGCAAGGTTTGGAACCAGGATGACTGTGTTGTGATTTCGGACTCGGCAAATGTTACTGTCGATAACATTTTCTGTTCTGGGACTCACGGGCTTTCGATTGCTGGGGGCGGAACGGGTTTGGGACACAACATCTCCAATATTCTGTAAGCTTCTTGTACCCTCGTACTTGAGTATTCCTCTAACCAAAATGCCAGCTTCCAAAACTCAATCGTGACAAACTCAACCACCGCTCTCCGCATAAAAACAGACCTAGGGGCTACAGGTAGCGTAGAAAACGCCACATGGTCAAACATCACCCTCTCCAACATCAAAAACATTGGCATCGACATCCAACAAGATTACGAGAATTCAGGTAGTACTGGCGCGCCATCAAATGGCGTCCGAGTCGCTGGAATTATTTTCAAGGATATTACTGGATGGGTGATACCGAAGGCTAAGAATTATTATATTCTTTGTGGTGACAGGAGTTGTACGGATTTCACTTTTGAGAATGTGAAGCTTGTGGGTGGGAATACTACTAGTAGTTGTAATTATCCAGCGACTGGTTGTCCTGCTGGTTAATTCACAGCACCACTTAGAGATTTAACTCATCTTCTGTGCCTATTTTGGGTATTGGCAGATGAAGTCAAAAATGGATTTGTTTGTCCAATGGAAGAAGTATGTGAAGTTACCTGCAAGAAACACAAACCACACGCTTTGGATTTTCAAGTAAACGTGCAGTATGACCGTAATAAAATCGAAGAGTAAGCTTGACCTTAAACTTAGGATCATTTCACATCTAACGACTTTAGAAGTGAATACTGACGAGATCACAATTAAGGTCTCGGTTACTGTTATGCCGGGACCTCCCACCTACACAAGAAGTGAAGTTTCAATAGCAATTGAACTGCCTTGGAAAATGAAATATATACATTTTATGTTTCTTGGTGAGAAGATCGTTCCTTTAGTAGCACGAGACAGGGAGAAAGCTTGGAATTATGCTTGTAAATTAGGAGTAAGCTGCTCTAGAGTACTAAAGCATCCTTGCTAATAAGCCTGCTTACAATTCTTTATTCGGGAATTCTCAGTTTCAAGCCACCCGGATTAGAGTGTTCAAATTGCCAACTGCACAGCCCAACTCTCAGCCCCCTTTCCCAAGGAACTCAACAACCCATCATAAAGTGTTTTGACCACTTAGATGTTGGCGTTGACCCAGGTGACATAGTTACCAAGACGAGTGTAAACACCAGGAAAGCCGGCCTCAGCACATCCTTGTCCCCAAGAAACAAGTCCGATCAAAACACCAGTGGCTTTGTTAATGATTGGTCCACCAGAATCGCCAGAGCAAGAATCTTTTCCACCAGCGGCTAAACCGGCACAGAACATACCAGTAGTGACGGAGGAAGTACCGTAGCTGGCTTGGCAAGAAGTACGAGAGATGACAGGAACATCAACCTTTCGTGCAGCTGAAGGGAGAGTGTTGGAGTTCTCGCTAGTTGTTCCCCTATTTGGTGAATTAGCATTTCTGTTCAAAATCCAAAAGTCGAAGGGAGATGAAGTCAGACATACCATCCAGCAGTTGTGGTGGTAGTACCAGCAACTGGGTCAGATCCTTGAGCTGGGAGGGTAGCATATCCAATGGTGGCGCTGGTTGGGATGGAGGTGGCCAATTTCCAGACCGCCACATCGTTGTTGGTGGTGGATGAACTGTAAGATGGGTTGACAGTGATTTTAGTAACGCTGACTTGAGTTCCACCGGAGGCCCAAGTCTGCAAAACGATCAGTTTCTGTGTTTAAAGTTCTCGTGGAAGGGGAGCTTACAAGGGTTCCAGCGCGGACCTTGACAGCTGAAGCTGTCTGGCCAACAGAGCAATGGGCAGCAGTTACAACGGTGTTGGCGTTGATCAAAACACCACCACAGAAGTGAGAACCACTCTTTGAAAGACTGACGAGGTATGGGAACTCGCCAAGAGCAGCAGTGGTTCCTCCAACAATTTGAGCACCGTTATCGGCCGGTGTTGGTGCGGCCAATGCAAGGGCTGGCAAGAATGCCGCGAGAGTGAGTGCGAGAGTAGAAGGCATTGTGAGTGCTTGCTGTAAAGAAACCGGGCGGAAAGAGGTGGTAGTTTAAATGGGAACCGGTAAGCTAGAGACTTTGGATGAAGAGTGAGTTTAAAAGAGAGGAACTTATCTAGACTTATATACAACGACAACAGAGAGGCTTAGATCGTAAGTGACAAGGATACAGGGGTCCGCAGCAACATAACTGCTGTACTTCCGCAGCTCTATATGGAATGGTGAATTGGTTTATTAATTATCACTTGGCTACAGGCTATTCTCAGAATCTCCTTCTCAAAAGGTTCTTATAGGAGGTTTCTACTTTAGCCAGCGGACAGCTCCGAAGTATGTAGATCCTCGAGAATGGCGAATAATAGAGATAGAGAAAGCCAAGACTCTGGTATAAGAAAGTGCGAGGGCAGTTCATTACTAGATTAAGCAACTCGATCAGCTCTTATCAGCCGATGCGGGGTTAGCTGCGGGACATGCTAACCCTGAAATTCTCGCCAAGGGTTTAGCGAGCCAAACCCCCTGAACAATCACTTCACTGAACAACACCAGGTGACATGTATTTGTCGCAATATGAGCCTTCCGATAAAATTTTATGATTTGAACAAATACCTAAAAGTGTCGCATATTGATCAAGAGCTCGGTTTCTAATCTCCATCGTTTTTCTCACCATGCTCGGCTCTGAACTGATACCGAAGTTGGTAAGATTTCGTGATTTGGACGAGGTTGGCACAGGTGCACTTTATCAGTCTTTGGGTCTTGGCGGGAGATCTGCAAAGATCCTGCAAGAACGTCCTTTAGTCCGTAATGGATATTTCCCGAAAGATTTCCCCAGATAAGGTTTGGATTTATAGGTTGTTTATCCCAATTATGCGCGGTACTTCTGTGTACTTTGAATGTCGTACTCAATGAATTCACCTTCTATTTCGGGCCCCTCCTTCTGAACCTCGGAACCTCAGGCAAATCAGCTTTGCTCTCCGCCGATGACTGGCCCAGGAGTTTGTCTCGGTAGATTTGTCAGTCTCAGTACCTTCTACTTCTGGGCAAGCAGCTGGTAAATTCGCAATAAAAGCAGGTCCAAACGGCACATCGTACACTGTATAGGTATTTTGCTAGAATAGTATATTAGAGCTTTATAAATAGTATTAAAAGTAAGAAGCGAGGTATAAAAGGTTATATAGTTTAAGTAGAATAGCTCTCTAATTTTCCTACTTTTATTCTATTACTTTTACTTATACTTTTAGAAGTTCTACGTTCGCTATCTTATAATACTGAAAACACGCTAAGATATCTTAATATTAGTCTCTTAAATGTCTAGAAGTCTAAGCTTTTTATCTTAAGAGTTTAAGACTTAAAGTATACTCTTATTACTTCTTAGTAAACCTAGTAAGTGCTTTAGAAAATCATATATCTACGCTTTCTTAGAGGCTAGATAAACTACTCTTTAATAATAAGATTAAGAACTATTTATAAAAAGCAAAAGACTACTCTATAAAAGCTATAGTAAATAGCTAGAAGACGAAATAATAGTTAATTATATAGTCTAGAAAGAAGTAATAAAAGACTACTATAAAACATACTACTACTAGATACTCTACTCTTATTATTAAGTAAAAGGAGAATAAATTAGCTATAGCTAGAAAATAAGCTATCTAAGAGGAAAAAGCTAGAGCTAGATAATTCTTCTTTATAAAGGCTTCTAATAAGACTAAAATAATTAGAGTAAAAGTATATAAGAAGAGATTTATCTCTAATAAGAAAAAGGCTAAAAGTAAGTAGTACTCTTAAATTTAGTATATACTACTAATTAATATAGATTCTCTAGCTTCTTCTTCTCTAACTTATAAAGTGTCGAAGTCTATCTCTATTACTAAAATCTATATTTAAGTAGTCTTATATATCTATATATATCTAATAAGTACTAAGGACTTCTCTACTATTAAGAGTATCTCTATAACTATATATACTTCTATAGTATAATATAATAAGACGGTTAGAGTATAAATTAATAATAACTTTCTGTTTTAGATATTTTACTTATCTACTAGTAACTTTAGAGATCTATTTAACTTTAAATTAGTACTCTAGAATATATAAGCTAAAAAGTTCGCTATTAAGCTCTTAGAGGATATTTACTATATAATCTCTACTTTTAATAAATAGAATCTTATTAATAAACTACTTCTTACTAATAAGATAGAAGACGTCTTTCTAGCTATAAACGTTACTATTAGAAAGAGGAAAGCTAAGTAATTAAGTACTATAGATTATAAGAAAGTAGACGATATATAAGCTCTTATATAATACTTTAATTTACTAAAAGGTCTTACTAATAAAAAGTACTATAAAGTATATATAGTATTTAATAGTTATACTAATAATAAGCTCTAATCTTCTAAAAAGAGATAATTAATTATACTCTTATAGAATACCTAAGAGCTACTAATTCTACTTTAACTCTTAGCATCTATTAAGATATCTAATAACAAGCTTATTATACTTAAAGATAACGCTATAATAGTACGAAATATATACTACTATAGAAGAGGTATATAGAAGTGCGTTCAGCAGAATAATATACGTAGATACTAGGCTCTAATATAGAAGAAAAGGCTAAACTAGCCTTTTCTAACTCTAGGAGAGTAGGCTACTATATATAAGAGGTTTAGATAATATAAAAGAGGTACGAAACCGATTAATAATATACGTTAGCTAATATAAAAGCTCGAACTCTACGAAGTACGTTTAAAAGCCTAGACGTATATAATCTTCTTAAATTAGATAATATAAAACAATAACTATTAAAACCTTATATATATAGTATATACTATGTAATCTTAGCTATTATACTATTATATCTCTCTCTTTTAAAAAAGACTTATCTCTAAGTCTATTTATCTTATTATTTAGAGTTAAATTAAGACAGTATAAGTGTTATATTTATTATATTAGTAATTAACACCTTTGTCTCTTAAATTACTTAAAAAGTAACTACTCTATCTCTTAAATAATACCTCTTAAAAATAGAGATATTCTAGTTAGAAAAGAGAGATATTTAAGTTAGTTTATACTTTTTCTCTATTTATTAGTTTCTTTATACTAATATAATAAAAATCAATAAATATAGTAAATTAATCTACTTATATACTATTTACTTACGACTATATAAACTAACTCTTAAGAGCTTTAGTTAAGCCTAATACTCTTAATTCTTTCGCTTATAGCTTTTATTACTTACTAAGTAATCGACGATTTCTTAAGGCTTAATATTATAGTAGATGTTATATATTAAAGGTTATAATCTTAAGATACTAGCTTTAACTTACTAAAAAATAGATAGTATAATATAATAAAAATAGTAAATAATAACTAACTTAAATATCTCTCTTTTCTAACTAGAATACTCTTACTTTTAAGAGGTCTTAATTAAGAGATAGAATAGTTACTTTTTAATTAAATTAGAAGATAAAAGTGTTAATTATTATAGAAAAAAAGTATAAACTAACTTAAATATTCCTCTTTTCTAACTAGAATACCTCTATTTTTAAGAGGTATTATTTAAGAGATAGAGTAGTTACTTTTCAAGTAATTTAAGAGATATTCTAAGTATTTACGATTATTTAGAGAATAAAAGTATTAATTACTATTATTATATTTATTATAAGCGAAAAGGTAGATTAGAGTCTAAATCGTAGCTAACTTAAGTTCGTAGATACTTTATTTATTAAAAATTATTATAAGCTATTATAAGTAAGATATTAGTTCTAGGTTTAAATCGTAGTTATAAATACTTATAAAAGAGACTTCGTTTCTAATTCTTCTATATTAAAAGTAAGTATTCGTATTTACTAAAAGAGTATAGTCTAATCCTATCTAGTAGATTAGAGAGAATTTAAAGTAAAGTTAGAAAAAGTTTAGAGTAGAGTTAGATAATATTCAGTTAGTATTATTAAAGATAGTAATAATTTAGCTAAGAGTTTGCTTCTAAGTTTCGTCTTAATAGAAAGCGTATTTCAATCGATTTATATCTAATTTAAAGAATTTAAATAAAAAAAGAGCTTCTAGCTTAGCTAGAAGTAAAAGAAAGTAAGAAAGTAAGAAAGTAAGAAAGACTCTTTACTAGAGTTAGTAGAGTTTTAGCTAGTTAAAGACGAAGTTATTACTAAAGTTATTAAAGTTAAAATTATTATCTAAAGTTTAGAATAATAAAGAGATAGTTTTAGTTATAGTATTTATTAGTATAAGTATATAAACTATATTACTTAGACCTATAGACTACCTCGTTTCTTTTAGTAATTTAGATCTAAATTAGAGTACTTAAAAGCTTATTTAGAATTATCTTCTAATTTTAAAAAAGAGTTACTATTAGATTATAAGAGATTTAGAGCTAAACTAGATAAAGATATATTCTTTTAAACTAAAGTACTTCGGTTTTATTCCTTATCTAAGACTAAAAGATTATTTACTATCTTAGCAAAGTTATAATTCTAGCGTCTCTTAAGTATAGTAGACACGTTTTAGAGCTAAGATATATTCTATATATAAAAGAACTATTCTAATTATAGTATATCTCTAAGTATAACTATACTTAAAAAACAAACGTTTCTTTAGTATAATCTTCTTCTAATTCCACTTCTATCTCTTCTAATACTTTATACTAGCTAGAACTCGGTCTCTAACTATAGTCTTTTAAATATTCGCTAATAGATATTCAAGAGTTAGAAAGTAGTAGAAAGGTATTAGAGGTAGTAGCTTATAAGCAAAAGAGCTCTAAATTCAGGCTTTAAAAGTAAAGAAGAGTTTAAGTAAGAGTCGGATTAGAGAGAGTTTAAAAGTGTTTTAGACTTTAAAGTTTACTTATAATTTTATTCTCTATCTTAGCTAACTAATTATTTTATTCTTTATTTTTATATCTCTATCTTATCTATATTTAGAAAGTCTTAGTTCTAAGACCTTTTATATTTTTTAATATATAGTTATAGTTTAGAGAGAAATTAGAGAGTCTTTTAAAAAGAGAGAGTAGCTTTAGAAGAGAGTTTAACACCTTATAGTAGAACTAGTTTAGAGAGATCTAAGGTCTCTTAGAAATTCGATATTTTAAATATTAGTTTAAGAAAGAGAGAGATAAGATTAGATTCGAAAGCCTTTTATAATAACTTTTATAAATAGTTAACTTTACTAAATCTTATATAGTATTCCTTATATAGAGAGAGTTATTAGGATTCTAAATACTTAGTATATTCTAATCTCTTAATATATAAGATATAATTTTTACTAGCTATCTATAACTAATACTAAACTCTAATATTACTAGCTATCTAGGAGATCTCTAGAATCCTAGCTATTTGAGAATATTATTATAATAGTCTAATTCTAGTCTAAAGTAAAACAAAAGAAGTAATAATAAGCTTAAAGAGATATTATTTATACTATTACTAGTAAAGAAGAGTTTAGCCTTTTTATATAATAATACGAAATATATACTACTATAGAAGAGGTATATAGAAGTACGTTTAGTAGAATAATATACGTAGATACTAAGCTCTAATATAGAAGAAAAGACTAAACTAGCCTTTTCTAACTCTAGAAGAGTTAACTACTATATATAAGAGGTTTAGACGATATAAAAGAGATATAAAACTAAATAATAATATACGTTAGCTAATATAAAAGCCTAAACTCTATAAAGTACGTCTAAAAGCTCGGACGTATATAATCTTCCTAAATTAGATAATATAAAATAATAACTACTAAAACCTTATATATATAGTATATACTACGTAATCTTAGCTATATAAGACAGTATACCGTTATAAACGCTTAGAATAGAGAGAGAGATACTAGGCTTAAACTATTACTAGGAGATAGTACTAGTACTAGAGTAAGTATAATATTAGTAGATAATTTAGAATTTAATAATCTTCTAAAGATATTTATAATTATTATCGTATATCTAGAAGACTACTCTATAATTATTACTACTTATTTAAAAGAGAAGAATAATAAGAATAATAATTCTAGAGATAGTTCTAAAAGTAATATAAGAAGTAAGAATATAAATATAGATATAGAGAAGAATACTAATAGTAAAGGAATATTAACTCTAGGCTTATACTTACTATCGCCTCTTATAAGAGATAAGAAGAAAGAGAGCTTAATAGTATCTACTAAGTTAAATATACTAGAGAGAGTTAATAAGATAGTATAATAATAGATAGATATAGATAAGTAAATTATAAGAGATCTTAATACTTAAATTATATATAGATATTAATACTACTATTACTAAAAATAGACTTAAATTAATCGATAAAGAAGAGTAATTAAAACTTAATTAAGAGCTTAATAAGAGAGTCTCTAATTCACTCTTATCTACTTCTCTTATATCTACGAATACGCTAGTAAGTAAAATAATATCTACTACTATAATCGCTACTATAAATAGCTTTAATTTGAAGAGAAAGAGAGGAGATATTTATAATAGCACGCTATTCTAAATTACTAGTCTTCGTAAAACTAGTATTCGTAAAACTACTAATACTTATATAATCGAAGATATTAAAGAGATTAAGATTTAGATATTATATATTTAGCTTTTCAGCTCTTATTATTTAGTATTAGCTATATTAGACAGAGCTCGGTTATTATTATTATCGAGACTTAGTAGTTTCTAATCTCTTATATATAGATACTTATATTTAGTATAGAAGAGAGATAGTTTTTTCTTTTCTTCTATATTAGAGCTTAGTATTTACGTATATTATTCTGTCTCAAATACACTTCTATATACCTCTTTAGTAGTAGTATATATTTCGTGCTATTATAAGATTAAGTAGTAAATAAGTATTATATAAGATTAATAGAATTACTTACCTTCCTCTTTCTAGTAGCTATAGCGGTGGCGGTTCTTACTAAGCGATCTTCTTTAGTTCCTTTCTTTCTTATAGCGGCGGCGGCGGAAGTAGTAGTTATTATATTACTTAAAGAAAAAAGCTTAAAAGATCGAGCTCGCGATACTAATATAAAAGTTATTTGCTTCGAGAGCAAGCACTTAGCCTAATCGGGACTAGTGCGCCTAAGGGGTGTGTTACGTTTTGTTATATATATATGCTAAGCTCGGGCTCGGTGGAGTTATAGAGAGGGGGTAGTTTAGGCGTACTAGTATATAAGGCCTCCTACTTACTCTCTTTAAATAACAAGCTTTTAACACTTAATTAATACTTCAATACTCTTTTGCCTACTTAAACGTCCCTGTCTTATGCTCTAAACATTACGTGACAATCTTAGTATACGTAGAATCCCGGTTAAACAAGAGATATGTTTTTGGTGGGGAAGGTGGTATTTTTGGGGCTATAGAAAATACAAACGACTTGTTCTGGTGGTTCCATCTACCTAAGCGGTAGTAAATGATCTTGCTGCGAAAATAGGAGTCCCTGTTCCACTAGATTTTCTGCCCTCAGAATGTGTTAATAGACATGAGACCTGTAAATACGGTCTAGCCAAAAAGGCACCTGAAACCTGGGGAAGCTCTTAACCTCTTCTTGCGTTGGAAATTGTACTGATTCTTTCTTAGGTATTGTATAAGCCTCTTAACTAAGGAATTTTCTGATGGAAAATTGCTTCTAGTAGCATATCCCGGGGCGCAACTTAGTGGTTATAGGAATGGGAACGCTTACTACTCAAGATCTCGAAAACGGAGCCTAACGATATTTAAAAATAAGTGAAATCTGAGCTAAGAACGGTAATTGGAATAGCGGAAACACGGAGGTCTGGAATCATGTATTTTGCGAACTATATATAGCCTAAGAAGATAAATCTATTTAATAAATTATGAGGAGATGCTTGCAACTGGTTGCAGGATTTCGTTTCCCCCTGGTGAGAATTTTTGAACGGAATTGCGGAGTAAAGCTCAGAAGATAGAAATTAAAGAGAGGCTAAAAGAGTAGGGTGATAGAAGAAAAATATATATAATAAGCTGCTTACTAGAACAAGAAAAGTGAATTGAATCTTAATGGATCCTTGTCAAATTTGTAGAATTCGGTAAAAACAGTATATAGCGACCTTAGTCGTCTACGCAGATATATATCGAGATGAGAACAGCGGCAATCAGCGCATGTCTAAGAGATTCAAAAGCTGGATATCTTGGCCAACAACTATTTGCCGACCAAAACAGCCAACTATCGTAAGTGGCATGGTAAAAATTCCCATGGGAGGCTTGACAGAAGCAAGACCTCTTCCGAGAAACAGCCTGCCTCGCCAAAACCAAAGCTACCCCTCTATACGAAGTGTGTTTTCCAAGACAACCAATTCACCATGTAAAACGCCTCTGCAAAATCCGGCTGCTTAAAGTTTTGCCTAGAATATACACTCAGTCTTATTTCAAGGCGAAGCTTCGGCCCCGTAGGTTTGCCCGTTCAAGTAACTTCGGAGGTCACGTTTGCCGGATGTGTTCGAGAACGAGGAGTATTTATGGGTTTGTCCTGGGTGAACTGTTAGACTCGTCGCGGATTGGGGTGTAAATATGTTGGGAGCTCACCAAGGGTATTGTTCCTTCTTTGGGTGGCTTCACTACGCCGTGAGCAGGAAACAAATCACAATGCCCATTCTGTACCAGAAACTAGCTTCTGCTGGCCCGAGAGATGTCAACCTGGCTTGAAGCAAGTGAATTCTGTAACCATATAACGCTTCTGGGAAGGTACTGTTAATTGTGGAGACGAACCCAAGAGAACCCCTGTCGTGGACTTAACCCAAACCTCCGCCTCGTTATACACACGAAAACATCCTTCAGTAGAAGAGCGATAGCCATAGCCATGGTAAGGAACAACTAAGTTTTTACTATGGTGGTCTTTGGCGAAAAAAGGACGACTGGTTTTTTCGGATAACATATTGTCCAATATACACCACTCCTTCAGCAGTCACCCAGCCACTGTCCAGCATATCCCCTTCTTTGGTTTTGACAGCCTCGCAAATCGTTACCCACGATCATCAAAACCATCTCGCGCAGTTTTTTCTAGCACGAGGTACAGCAGCGATTCGTAAAACTCGGGTTATCTTTCTTGGAGAAATCGGCTGAAGCCATTTGCAGACGCTTGTGCGGGTTCGAGACCTTCGGAGGCCACTGACATATTGTCTCTGCTTGGAAATTCTCCTGTGTATTCTGAATAAGTTGTTGCGACGACAGAGGGGTGGGTTGGCTTACTCTCAGCAGTTTCATAGCTAGTTTGAGGATTTGGAGTCGTGAACAGCTCCACACAGTGTCCTAGAGCTGGACAGAGCACTATTTTAAGCCTATATCGGTCCCGTCATTGTTTTCGCTTCTGTGTTTGAATGCGTGGGCCAAATTGCGAATTGTGGGGGTAATGGGTAGCAAATCGCCTGTTGATAGCAGTTTGCAAGCGGTGTGAGATACTTTCCCCGCGATTTCTGGCAAGGAGTAGCAACCGAAGTATAGCGCGTTTTAAGTACGACGATCCTCAATATATCCATCCATTTGGATCCTCGTTCGCGGAAAATACCAAGGAGAAGATGTACCGGGCAGGATTGAACTATCCCACCTTGAGAGAGATAGCATCAAAACGAAGCAGAAAAGACAACAACTTGGGACGAAAATCCGCAAAAGGAACGACCAATCAACCAAAACGAACACGCCTTATAACAGATAAATACCAGTTACGACAAACGACAAAGCGATTCGATTCTGGCGTTCGAGATTGAGGGAAGTTAGAAATATGTAAAGGTGGAAAGGAGAGAGGTGACAACTTGCGGCTCCGCGACATGGGCGCAACAGTGGGTGCAGTTACTCCGTGCCACACTACACTAAAATCACCACATTTTTACTAACTTCTCCTACAAATTATAGAAGAACGCTCTATTAGATTTATATAAAACTAAGTATTAAGAGTTAAGAGTAATATAACCTATTACTAAAACCTCCTTAGTTTTTAATTAGGCTAGAGTAACTCAAAGTATATACTAGAATAATCACTTTGTAATAGCACGAAATACACACTACTATAGAAGAGGTGGGAGTGCGTTCGGCAGAATAACATGCGTAGATACTGGGCTTTGATACGCAAGAAAAGGCTAAACTAGCCTTTTCTAACTCTAGGAGAGTAGGCAGCTATATATAAGAGGTTCGGACGATATAAAAGGGGTACGAAACCGAACAACAACATACGTCGGCTAATACAAAAGCCCGAACCCTACGAAGTACGTCCGAAAGTCCGGACAGACGTACGGACGTACGTAACCTTCCTAAATTAGATAATGTAAAACAATATACTACTGAAAGCTAAACATACAGCCGAATCTACAGCCGAACCTTATATGCGGCGGGTACTCCCAGCTATCCAGGATGGCCTAGATAGCAGGCCGTCACACTCTTAGAGACTTTATTAGTAAAATATTAGCCTTTAAAATTATATACGTAGCTTAGGAATTACAACTAAGTAGTTAGTTAGGAATATGTTCTTCTTATAAAGTTCAACGTTTATAATTATTATTATAATATGTTATACTATATATTTACTAAGTTATAACACTGTAAAGAAGGTAACTTTTGGTGTGTTTTCGGCTAAATTTAGAGGGTGCGCACGGAGTAACTGCACCCTCTGTTGGGCGAAGTACCTCTACGGGGAAGAAAAACCGTGCGCTTTTGAGGCACAGGCCACTCCACCTAAAACCACTCCCTTTCCCTCCCTTTTATATTCTATATTCCAACCTATATTCTACCGATTTAGCTTATTTAAAATGCCTAGAATTAAGCCCTCTATTTCTTATTAAGACGATAGCTTATGCTATTAAGAGAATGTTCTATTTAAAGAGAACGAATATATAGGAGGAGAGTTATAACTACTTAGAAGTTTTTAATATAATATTAAGCTAGAAGATAGTAAATCATATATATAAGGGGTTTATATATCGGTTTTATAAGTGTAGAGAGCGTAAGGGACAAATAACACATTATTAGATATTAATTTACTATCTAGTTTATATATAAAGTAATAAAAAGTTATGAATTAGAGATAAAAAGAGGTGGTTTTAGGTGGGGTGGCCTATGCCTCAAAAGCGCACGGTTTTTCTTCCCCGTAGAGGTACATAGGTACCCTGGCTCCAGGGACGGAAAAAACGTCTCCTACGTAGAACCCTACTATTACAATAATTGTATATCTAAAAGAGCTTAGAAAAATACAAAAAAACTCTAGAATGGAATTTTAATAACTAATTAATAATAGAATATATTTTTCTATAATTGGATCATGGTTTTAAACCTAATTTAAACCTATCTTTCAAGGGAGGAAATTCGGACGTTTTTTGCGTCCCCGTAGAGCCTGGCTCGCTGGCCTGATTGTCCCTATCCCCCTATCAGGTGGGCAACCTCTTCTTTACACAACAGCAAGCAGTCTTCAACGAAAATATGGCGTTCGCCCTGTCTAAGCCTCCAATCGGAATCTTGAAGGCATAGTCTCACGAATTACAATTCCCTGTTTTGTACCAACCCAGTTCAAGCACTCTGGCTTCATGGCGTCTCTTTTTCCTCGCAGCCTTGCGCGAAAAACACGAGTATGGATATCTTAACACGAATCCAGTTGACAGGGTGTATGACGCCAGTCCAACGGTAAATTTCGCTGGATCTATTGGATGCATGTTTCTTTCCAGATTCAAAATGATTTACCATCTAGCAGTCTGCGATGCACGCTGCATCAATCCTTTGGCAGCGGGAAACGAAAGTAACCATCGCCCACGGAATTATCGTGTGAAGCACGCTGGGGGAGTCTCCCACTCAAATGGATGAAATGTTTCTAGAGTTTTACTTTGAAAACTCCTCTAGCGACAGATACTCCTACCACGGACCAGGGGAAAACAGAGAGAAGTGCGTTGGAGGAACCTCCATAATGCCCAAAGGAAATCCATCCTAAGGTATCGACTACTCTCCACCCTATTGTAGGTATATCCAATCAAGCTCTTCTGGCCGCAGAGTAAAACTGATCTTTTAGCCGCAGCCATCTCCAGACCAAGGGGATTAGAGTACGCTAGGTTCTATTGACCCGACCGTAAAAAACGAGCCAAAAGATGTATATTTCCTGGTATATACTCTAAGTGCAAAGAAATATTCAGTAGGCAATACTCCGCCCAAGACACCGAAACCAAAGTCGAGTTCCAAGACCTAAGAAATGAATATTATGGTCAAGACAAGATGGAAGCAGCGAAGGAAGTGACCAGGGGGAGGCATTAAGGGGGTCTAAGCGTTGGGCAAAATGTTTACAGAGGTTTCTTAACCGCTGGGTGAAGATGTTCAGAAGCGAACGTGATGGGATTGCGATATAAAAGACTGGTGCTGTTATGGGATCAGTAACTGGGCGTCGCCAGTATTGTCATGATGGGAAAGTAGATTGCCATGTTTTCGGGCATCGCTCAGGGCACGCCCAACGTTACGCAAAGAGCACGTCTCAGCTTTGTCAAAAGTATATCTCAGGTTAGAAAAACTCTTAGACGGCAGTTCGCGTGCCAAATATGTGGAAACAGCTATCCATATTATTCTCTAGGTTTCACCCTTTGTAGCCCATAATTTATATGAAACTTATAGCTAGCCCTCTATCTGGGTTGGGTGCCCACCTCACTTTGGGACCCGAATGCTCATATGATTTTATGTTTCAGTAGTACGGCATGAAATCTCAACTTTTCTCTTATTTTTATTCATTCATTATCATCAGCTGTGTAAGAACTCTTCTGTCGTTAAAACTATCGGTTGGACAGCCAACATGGTGCAGAACTCACGACGGGCATTTCTCCATGCTTTGCCACAGAGCCGCTCGACGCTCCTATTGGAGAGCTCGGTGTTGAGGTAGCACTAAGGCGACGGAAATTTTTTCAATATATTATTCCTTACATCACGGTCGGACATTATGGGCTGCGATCTCCATCTCTAGGTGGCCTCTTAGTGGTCTGGTTACGCTGCCGGAGTTGGTGCAGGATCTTGCAGTGATGCTGTACGTGTGAGTTTTTCGCTTGGTGCAATGTTGGACACTGAGTACGTTGAAATCCTTGATGCCGAGTACCGCATGCAAGGTAGAACGTTGTACTAGCACTGCACTTTAAGTAAGAAGGGTAAGAATGTGATGAGCAGCAGAGCCATTGCGTGTGCTGAACTAGGTATAACTTTCTCAGCGAGTACCCCTAAATTTCATAATGACAAGTTTCGAATCGAGCCGCAGGGCCCTCTGTGATAGTCTTTCTCATGTAATAGTACCTTTCACATATACCTAGATTTCTAGCAGCTATGAACTATGTCTACTCGTTCGAGATTTCGAAACCACAAACACTATTTTCAAGCGAGGAACACCACGAGAGAGAATGTAGAGAGCAACATAAATAAAAAATAAAAATAAAACAAGCAGTCAATTTTTCCTCATTCAAGACCTAGGAAGCTCAAAGCAGACTCCATTCTCGAAAAGAGAAAATACCAAGGATGCTTCTGATTGATCGTGATATCTTCTGACTTAGCTTATGGTGATATCGGAGCAACAAAATCAAAATTGACAGGGGTAGACCAACGAATACGCTAGGCAGAGTGAACAAGCGTCCAGAATTTTGAGTGATAGAATGGTAACCATCACATACTATTATAAAATGAGCCCAAAGTTTCAGGGAGGGGAAGAAATCGTGGAACGATATCGGATAAAAACAACGGCCCGCTGGCTAATGTACGCTAGTGTGAGCAGCACAGGTCTTGGCGTCGTCTTTCCTCTCAACCCACTTTCCTCTCTCAGACACCGTCGCGAAACAACATCACCTCATACGAGGGGTTTATGCACGAAGGGACTTTGAGATTCACACTTTGCAAGCGCTGCTGTGCAGTCATTTCAAGCCGGTTTTCTAGGGTCGACCCACTTAAACAACACATTTTACCCCTCGAAGTAGAAGGAGTGAACAGGCTGTAAGTGAGGTACTTGAGCACAGATCCCTTGGTTCCTCAATCGCGTTTGCCATTGCAGTCTTTTTCTCTTGGCTCAAAGCTTGACCGAGCAAATTGAATACCATGGCTGGGAACCCTCTCTATCCTCATTTAGGAAGGTTCCAAGCAGCGAGGTGGGTTCTTCCACCATGGAATCATTGCTTAGTGTCAATATCTCGTTTCCATTTCACTTTTTGATTCTAAATCCTCCCCTTTTGCGTTGATCGGAGTTTCGGGATAACGGTAGTTGAGTGAATTGGTGTTTCGCAATGGTCAACCCTAATGATACAATCGGAGCAAGAACAAGATGGGTACAAGCACATACTTTCTTTGGAATCATAGGTTTTCATCCCTCAGGGTTCTCAGCCTGCATACAAGCAAGGTACCGCAACGTTGCCATGGTAGCTTCGTATCTTGGTGTGTAGCAAGATGGAGCTGCTATGTAAGGACTTACACATGCGGTTGTGAACTGCCGCAACATTTATTGAGCTCTTTCCCCCACATGTCAATTGTTTATATAATTGAGCCTTGCTTCTTGAACCTCAAGCAGAGTCACTGCCCAGCTTTTCAAGATGAAACTCATTGTACTCTTTGCCTCGTTCCTTTCGGTGAGAGCAGCATATGAGGGGTTGGACCTAGTAAACCCATCTGCTGCTTCCGTGCCTGGGAACACCGTCCCTGGCAAGTATATTGTCGAGTTCTCTCAGAGCGGTTCAGCCAAGTTTAAAAAGGGTGATGGAAGCACGGTATGTCAAACAATTTCTCGCTCATATGTCATGCTGACTGAATTAGGATACCACTGGGTTCTTCAAAACACTTCAGGGTGTTGGAAGAACAGCTACTCCAGCCATAACTTTCGACTCGAGTATATTCCACGGAGTATCCTTCCAATTGGATGATACCGAAGCATCTTCAGCCGCAATATTGGCTTTACCGGACGTCGAAAAGATCTGGCCTGTGGAAATATACACATTGCCAATCACTACGCTCGCTGCTCAAGCCGATGGTGTTCCAGTCTGGAACCCACACAACATCACAAATGTCAACCTTGCACATGCCCTTGGCCACAAGGGAAAGGGATCCATCGTCGGCATAGTCGATAGTGGTGTTGATTACAACAATCCGGCTCTTGGTGGAGGTTTCGGACCTGGTTTCAAGGTTGCTGGCGGGCATGATTTCGTTGGGGACGCCTATGTTGTTGGCGGGCCTTTGGTTCCAGATGAAGACCCAATAGATTGTTTGGGACACGGAACACACGTTGCTGGTATAATTGGAAGTATTGACAAAGACCTACCAGGTGTTGCGCCTGAAGCGACCCTTCGATCGTACAAAGTTTTCGGATGCGATGATGGTGCGCCTGCAGATGCAGTCATGGCTGCATTCATTCGCGCTTATGAGGAAGGGGCAGACGTCATAAATGCCTCCTTGGGCAATGCGCAAGGATTCGCAGATAACCCTACAGCTCTTGTCGTTGGCAGAATCCAGGCAGGGGGAACTTTTGTGGTCGTTGCCGCTGGAAATAACGGCGATCAAGGTACATTGCAATGTTTGGAATCCATATTCTGCCTAGGACTAACAGACGTTTTCAGGCCCATTTTTCACTAGTAACTCTGCTAATGGTATTGATGGTGGGTATTCTCCGAGTTCTTTTTTCGTCTTCTGGGCTGTTTTAGGGGGATTGAGACGCTGTTTCCCCCCTAGACAACTTACTTCTTCCTTGTTTTCCTTAAACCCACTTCTAGCAATACTGACATCCAAATTATCTGCAGTTACGGCCGCTGGAAGTATTGAGCAACCTGCCACTGCAGATGGAACACCATACTTGAATGCATTCACATCATGGGGACCGACACTAGATGGCAGAATGAAGCCAGACATTTCAGCTCCTGGTATTAACCACACGAACTCTTTACTAGTTAGGGCTAATGACTTCTTTCTCAGGGGGTCATATCAATTCAACCTACAAAAATGGGCAGTATGCAGTTCTCTCCGGTACTAGCATGGCATCTCCATACGTAAGCCTTCCAGGAATATTATTCACGAGGTCTTTCCTGACAATAAAGTAGATTGCTGGAGTGGCTGCCCTATTTTTTGAATCTCATGGAGGTCGTGCCGCACTTGGTGCTGGCGGGTCTCTTCTTGCACATAACACAATTCAGTCAAGTGGAAAGCCAGTTACCTTTGAAGGTGGAAATGTCACAGCGTAAGTTACTTGTGCTAAGCTCATGGTCTCGACTAAAGTATTCTAGGCATGTTGCACGACAGGGCTCTGGCTTGGTTGATGCACTTAAAGTGATTCAGTACACCACATCGATTTCTCCTAGTGTTCTTCATCTCAACGATACAGCTCACTACAACCCTACTCATACTGTCACCATTCAAAACTCTGGAACACAAGAAGTCACTTACACATTAACTCATGAAGCTGGTCCAGAGTTCGGCGGCAAGCAGAATTTTTTGATTGGAGATACTTGGGTCCCCCAAGAAGCATACATGTATTGGGGCCCTGAACTCACAGCAACTGTCGCCATTTCAGCTGAAACAATCACAATCGCTGCTGGCTCCACTGGGACGTTCTCAGCCACATTCACAGAGCCAGCTACCCCTGATGCAAGAACACTTCCAGTTTACAGCGGAGCGATTATCATTTCCGGCTCAAACTCTGAATCTCTTCGACTTTCTTACCAAGGTATTAAAGGGTCTCTTTATGACCAAAACGTGTGGGAAATGGACAGAGGCGACCCCATTATGTTGGATGGCTACGGAAATGGACTGATAACCGATGGGCTTAATTATACTTTCGGAGATAGACCATTACCAGAAGGACCAACGGCTTATTTCAACGTCTTGTGGTCAACCAGAGAGCTAAGTGTCGACGTGAGTAACTTTCGCCCACATCCTTCCATATCAAACTAATTCAGATTTCCAGTTCGTTGATAGAAACTGGACACAAAGCGATTGGGTCCACCCGGCAATTGCAGGAAAGAATAACGTAGTTGGTAACGTACGAGTGAGACCAAATGCTATTTCAGGCGAAGTCATAAATTTCCCACTTATTCAACAACCACGCGGTGGTACACTTTGGGCCTATCCCCAGGAGGTCCTTTCAAATGGCGAGAAGGTTCCAGAGGGAGAATTCAGACTACTAGCACGAACTCTCCGCACTTACGGAGATCCCCAGAACTTGGATGATTGGCAATGGAAGCTTTCTGCCTGGTTCCGCATCATCCACGGTGTTCCACCAAATATCACTACAACGGAAATTCCTACACCAACAACCACCTCTACAACAGTAGTGCCAACTTGCGGTACATCCGTACCATTAGTCATCAAAGGAAAATCTTCTTCTGATACCAACTCCCACCCCGTTTACCGATACTCCGATTTCCTCGCTTACGACCTCATCGGAGACAAAACACCACTTGGAGGCTTCGAACTCACACCAGAAGGCTTTCTCAAACTTGGACAATCAGACCTCTTACTCAGCGTTCACAGCGCCGAGAACAGTCTCGTCTACTTGCAGCCGGCTGGTCAAATTATTAGTCCATATTCATATCTCAAATGGTCTATTGCAGATGGAAATCTCACTTATGGAGCAACTGATGGTAGTGCTAGGAATATTCTTGCTGAGTGTGGGGATATTGGAGTCTTCCGTTTTGGATCAACAGTTGCGGATGATTGCAAGGCTGTTTCTTTGACTGTGGAGCAAGTACCAAATCCGACTTGTGCGTATAGTACTGCTACAGCCCCGCAAACTACTTCGGCGACTGCTACGACTGTGCCAACTCCGGCGGAGACTGCTTTCAGAAGGGCTAGGTACTAGATGTGGAAGTTGCTTGGAAATTACTCTCGGTTTGATGAGGAAGGTTGCAGAAGGTACGGGCAGATGAGTTCAATTCGTGGGTGGCAGCTGTCGTGCTAGAACCTGTTATATACTCAAGGCAAAATCCGAAGTACCCTTTCTGAAATCAATAATCTGCCCACGCGGGATTTAGGCAACTCTTCCGCTCTTCTTTTCGATTCCATCGGAAGAGACATCTATATTTGACACTGGATACATGGGACCAGCGCAAATATATGAATGGAAGTGGCGCTAGTGCTGAATTCGTGAGTTCAACTCTCTAATCTACCTTCCAGAGCTCATCTAAGACATGGCCTTCTAGTACATGGGTATCCGTAATACAATAGCAAAACACCACCAATTACTCATACAGTGACCATCTTCCCCTCATTTCCCCATGCTGTTCCTAACCTCCCTTTTGATATCGAACCTCGTTTCGACCTTAACACCTCCCCTCCCATCACAGCCGTTCCCATTCCCACTCCCCTTACTTTTCCTCTCGCTAAAACTCCTCGTCTTCACCGGTCTCTCCTTCCCATCCCTCCCATTCTTCGAACCGGACTTCCCCTGACTAATAATAGTCCTCTCACTTCCATCATCGCCAACGGATTTTTCATCTCCAGACCTCTCATCCAACTCGTATACCTCTCCCACATGTACACCATCCCGTTCAATCGCCGAGTCCCGGTCTTTGGCGTCTGTGACGGTGACTTGTGTGACACAGAGGAGACTTTCATCCGTAGGTCTGAGCTTGGGGTTCGAGTTCTCGCCGATTTTGCCAAAAGTTCCTGGGCGGTCGGGGGTCTCTTGGTAACGTTCTGCGGAGGAGCCACCGATGTAGCGGGAGAAGAGGGGGGCCGTGGCAGGGACGCAGACGAAAACTATACCGAGACTGGATTCAAGGACTGAGCAGAGAGCTGCTGGAGCCCAGTGCCTTTGTGGTGTTAGTTACACTGTAAAACCGAGGGAACTCAAGGGAAATAGTCACCATGTGAAGTCTGCGGTATTGTTTATGGCGATTGCGTTTGTTACTTGTCGCGCGATGGTACCGCCGATGGCAAGGATACCAAGAGAAAACATAATGCATAGCGAAACTATTGTTGAAATTATGTTAGCATGTGTTTTCTACATGGGAGTTCACACTCGTGGTGGATATCTGGTATACTGACGTTTCTTTTTCTTGTCCATGTAGAGGTCCTTGATTACGCCCAGAGGTGCCAGCGCGAGGAAAACATCAGTCATCACGAACAGCGCTGCGTTGTAATAGTTGAATGGCAACACAGCAATACAACTTGGGCCTCCGATCGCGGTTGGTGTTGTCCATACTAGGCTGAGTGGGTGACAGAAGAAGGCACCTACAGCCTAAGGGGGAAGATGGAAAGTTAGTGGGCAATTCTAGATTTTTTTAAAAATGAGGGAATACTTACGACTGTAGATGTCAAGCTCTGAGTCAGGATGAAACCAAGAGCACCCCATAGGATATATCGTTGCATGGGAGTAACTGCCAACCGAAGGTACAGCGCAACGATACTGCCCTTGATACATCCGAGTCCGAAGAAGTAAAGGATTTGACCAACCCAGGGCCACTATCAAAAACATTAGCAAAGGACAGCTTGGGAAGAAGGTTTCATGGCTAAATTATATGCAAGCAACTTACCAAAAGCATTCTGGCAACGACAGCTGGTGCATTCTCAAGTGTCATGATATCCGCAACGTGCCAGCCGACTCCATGATCGAACATTATTTTGATTCCCGCGATGACGACAGATTCCGTGAGCTGTGGATGAAATGAATTAGTAATTTCTCGAGACACGGAGAAGATAATTTTTACCCAAGCCGAAATGACCATGATATCATCGAATCCCATGGTTTTGTTATACACTGTACGGGCGTACATCCTGAGTTTGTTAGTCGAGATACCAAAAAACCGTAGAAAGGTAAGCATACCGAAGACCAACCGCAATTGTACAAACCCCGTAAAGAATGTAGCAACCCAATCTCATATCAAGACGATTAGGTGTACCAGCAGCCATATCCGCTACCGCCACGAACGATCCTGTCGACACCATTGTGAAGGTTGAGTAATAACGACGTGCGGCGAGATGGGTTCAAGAAACAAGGGGAGGGTAAAGCAATATAATCAGCAGCTTACTTAGGCCATCATCCGTTGTTAGTTGTACAAAGTGGGCAAAATTTGGGACGAAGTCTTCCAAAAAGTGACCCCTGAAATACTGATACAACTTGAAAAAACCCCTAACCTGTAGAACTTGGTTCCCCAGAAGACGCCATTAAACCCTATTGGCTGGCTCGGGCTCGACCGAAGAGCCTCTTTGTGAGAAATAAGCCAAATGGCAGACAAAATGCGGAATTTTTAGTCTCCTGTCAGATTCATCGACAAGCAAGATCCTCGATTTGGTTGAAAAGGAGATTCTACTTCGAATCAGTCCATAGAGGGACCCTGCAAAGCAGGGTTTATTTAGGAGGCCCCGTTATGGACTGTTACGCCTGGGATGAAGTAAGCCTCTGGCCCCAAGCGACATTCGAGAACCACAATGACATACGCAGATCATGTTTTAAGTCTTTAGAGTAGGGATGTTTTGTTACCTTTACGAAAAGCCAAGGTCTAATACGAATAACGCATAAAGTAAAGCCAGAAGCGCTATATGCTTTATTATATTACTAAGAGTTTTATTAGCCAATAGGAAGCCTCTATTTCCTGTCACGTACTAGCACTTACTCCGCTTACTCGAAAATTTTCATACTTTAGAACTTCTTTCCTAAAATAACATTTTTCTATAATACTATAAATATTATAGATAGCTTAACGTACTCCTATAATATTAAACCGAAGAGCCTATAATCTTAATCTTAAAGTAAAAGCCTAATTTATTAACATAGAGAACGTTAGAGATGTTAATAAAGAGAAATATCAGTTATATAATATCACTAGGGTCTAGAATATAACCGTCTTCTATAAGCGCCATCTTAAGAAGTGCTCTATATACCTAGCGGAGTACTCTATATACCTAGTAGAGAAGGCAAAGATAACAGGAGCGATGACGATTCTAGGAATATCTTTAATTATCCTATATAATTGCCTCAGCGGCTCTGTTACCAGCCTTAGTAACAACGCTCTTATAAGCGACTTGTTTACTGCGCTTCGGAGGTATCCTCTCGATAGAGTCTATCGACGGATGGATGGATAAGAGTGTTATTGGGGTTGAAAAAAAGCTTAATACCGAATAAGACGTCAAAAGCGACAGGAAGTGTTGTTAGCAGAATAGAGGTTACTCGGCACGAGAGGAGGCATATATATGCCTCCCCCTGCTTATTAAGCTGATTCCTCAATTCACTATAAACCCCTTCCATATAATTTTAATATAAATTATTACTTTTTATACTAAAAGGCTACATTTCAGTACTATATTTATACACTTTTATACCTAAAATTTATCCTATAATAACGCCAACAGCTATATTACGCTTTACGCCAAATAAGCGTTTCGTATTACCTTACGTAACGTAATATTCTGCAACCCTACTTTAGAGTGAAAAGAACCACTTTATTGACAAGCTGAACGAAAACGGATGGCGAGGAACTCACCCTATGCTTCCGGGTACACTTTTGGTCAGTAAATTTCCCAGGTGTCAAGACTGGAAGAGGAATTTGGGATTGGGTAGCATTTTGGTGGGAGCGGTAACCACAATTGTTACTCCCTCCCCCACCTAAATGTAGAGTGCACAGATATTTAGTATGGCACAGCGGCCGTGCGCTTACATTTAGTTCCCGGGGTGTGGGGGCACTGGGGGGAGAGTATCACAATAGCGGATCCTGGAAATAGTTCTCGTCGTTTAAAAACCCCATACCTAATTATGGTATGATACTCCACAAATATCAGGTGATAACTGCCTCAGGAACCACGCTTCCTATAACTGCCGAAGTGATTCTTGTGAGGATGTATGCATTGAGGCAAGAAATACTTAGTTCAAAGGTTCAAAATACCGCGATTCCACACGATGACTTTTCAGAGAGGTAACGTCAATGTGCTTACCTTTTTAGCACTTTCAAACCTTCGGTCGAAATAAAAACTCTCCCTTCGAAATGCGAAGACGCTACTAGGGACCTAAGGGGCCCCCGCTTCTCGAAGCAGAAGCTGCACCCTGCTCTCGAAGAGCCCGGGCTCTGGGAACTGAGTTTCTTCATCCGCAGCCGCGTCAACACAACGCCGATCGAAAAAATGGGGACCCGAAGTTAGGGTCCGATTATTTCTCAATCGGGGTTGGAATTCGTGAAGGTTGCTGAAGGATGAGAATTGGTGGGTCAGAACCACGACGGGAAGCTCGCTTAACAGCCGTGATTCTCATGAGAATCACGAGAATCATGGATATCGTTGGAAAGCGCTTTGATCTTAGCACAAGTCATCGTTCGCCGTGGCTGGATATCTTGTTTCGAGAAAACAAACAACGTTACGAAAACAGAAAGAGGGCCATTCTGGTAATTGCAAGCTTCATCCTTCTCTCCAATTGTGAAATTTTCTCCACATCACAAAAGAAGAAGAGACATGCAAAGTCCAACCGAAACCCATGCCATGCAACGGGCCCACCAAAAGAAGACAAGTATCCCCGCAAACCTCCCACTTTTGTAAAAGACAACGCATGTTGAGAAGGGGTGCACTATTGATCGTACAATCTTACTTACAGCTAGAAAGTAGTGGTAGCCCCGCAAGACACGCGAGAAGAATACCATTCCTTTTCCTACTTCTCTTTTAAGTTATCCCCAAACACAGAAAACCACAGAAAACCACAATTGAACCACTCACCATGTCTGATTCATATACCTCCGCTACCGAAGTTGCTGCATTAGTTGGAAATGTAAACAATGCAGCTAAAGCCTTTGAAGCTGCTACTGGGGGTGATATCCACTTGGCTCGTCGTACCTTGCAGCTCGAAGCTCGAAAGCTTTTGTACTCTTTGGAAGAGCCAAACAATGAGGTGTGGCCTCGTATCTACCAGGTAATAGTACTCTCGGTTGCTTTAGGAATTGATGTATCGACGTTGTTGAAGTTAACTTACTTACAATATCCAGGTCAATGTCAGCGCAGCTATTGAAGTTGTCTCCGGGCTAGGACTATGGAGCAAGTTTGAAGGTGGAAAGACCATCACACTTGCCCAGATAGTGGAAGAGACTAAGGCAGATGAAATCATGATTGGTGAGTGAGACAGTCCATCATTCTCATATGCTAGAAGAGTCAGCTCTAACATGTTTTCAAAAAGTTCGTATATTTCGTCAACTGACGGCCGCTGGTATCTTGGAGGAAATTCCCGGCCCTGGATATAAACTCTCCAAAATCGGTCAACCATACTTGAACCCGGATCATCGTGCTTTCAATGACCTGATCTTCAACGATATTATCCCTGCTATCATGGCAATGCCTCGGACACTTGCTGAGCGAAACTACAAAGCACCGACCAAGGAGTCTGGAACTCCGTATAAATGGGCCCATGGAGAGGAACTATGGACATGGCTTGGTGCACACCCCGATCGTGCTCTGAATATGGTCGCTGGTATGAGATCTCACAATGCCGGAAATGTGTCTGGTGACGCATATCCATTTGGAGAAGAGCTCGCCAAGTTGAACTTGAAGGAAGATGATGTTGCAATTGTCGATATTGCCGGTGGCCAAGGCCATATCATGGAAGAAGTGCGTCAAAGAAACCCAGAGATCAAAGGTCAATTCATCGTCCAAGATCTTCCCTCCACTTTCGAGGCTGTTTCTACTCCACCAGTGGGCGTCGAATTCATGCCATATGATATCTTCACCCCTCAACCAGTCAAGAACGCTTCCATCTACTATTATAGACACATCTTTCATGACTGGAGTGATGGAGACTGTACCAAGTTCTTGGGGCAAGTCGTACCATTGTTGAAGGAACAACCCAAAAGCAAGTTGCTTTTAGTAGATCTTGTACTGCCTGACGCCAACGCTACCATGCAAGAAGCGATCCGGGATATCACCATGTTTCCTATCGGAGGTTTGGAGAGAACCGAGACCCAGTGGAGCGAGCTGTTGGCGAAGTCTGGTTTGAAGATCAAGAAAGTTTGGAGAGGAAGTGAGCCCGAGGCTTGCGTTGAGTGCGAGTTGTTGTAGAAGGTTTTATGATTGGAAGATATCCCCGAAAACGATAAATATTGATTCCATGCCCATTAGATTCTCCCTCGGTTTTTTATATACGTGTGTTTTTGTCAACGCCGCTGTGTCGTGTGACTCTTGGTTGGTCTGCCCTGTTCTCTGTTGTAAGCTCGCAATTGCGATTCTCCATCCATTGATAATGTCAGTTTACTTGTTTTCTGGGGCAAGATTCGAATCCCGAGAGTGAACAATCAGCTCTGGCTCTTGTGTCATATAAGTTGCTGCTGTCGCCGAAAGCCTCCAGCTTTCATGATCAGCTGTCAAGAACAGAGAGTACCCCTTTGCCCTCTGGAACATCTCAGTTAGGCTGGTGCTGTGTAGTTCAGTTCTTGAGGTAGATGAGGTTGTATGACGTTGTGTGAAAAAGAGTATTCGTAGGTAGGTAGAGGAGGGGAACGTAAAAGCGGGTGGAAGAGTTCAGATTTCGGTCACGTGCTTCTGGCCTCTGGGCAGCCAATGGAAAGGTCCCGTTTGCTTCCTCTCTATTTTTACAACTCTACTCGAGAGTTTTATTGAGACTGTCCAAATATCACTAGTTTTGGCTCACGAGTGTTCAATCCCCCTTATCAACCTCTCCTCCTACCCTCACCCCTCGAATCCACTCTTCCAACCGAGAAACTCGACAATCTGCTAGTGCATCCCCTCTTGCGTCCCCTTTCAAGTTCATAGCTTGTCCTACCCATCATTATGGCCCGCAAAAAACTGCCCAATTCTCGATACCCCACAACCATTTCAGGAATTCCGAAGAAAATCGAACCCAAATGGAGGGACAAAGTTACACGGAAAGCGAATAAAAGGTATTGGATCAAGGAAGAGATCATTCCATGCGCATCGGGTGTCAAAGAAAGCATCCTCCAAAGAAAAGGACGAAATTTCTATCAAAACCATAAATACCCGGAGCGGCTCACAGAGTTGGTTACAATGGACGAGGCTTGCCACAAGGTCATACTGGCATGGAGGAAATTTCACAATGGCGATTTACAAAACTTCGAGATGGATTTTGTTGGCAGACGTGCCGGACTTCAAAACGCTGATATCAGGTTTATTGTGAATAAACTACAGCAAATACTGTGGGCGAAATTATGCTTTATCACGAGCGTTTATTGCCGAACTACCAATTTCTGAAAACGAGGAATCACTTCCAGTCGAGGGAATGACTGAGGGGGAGAATGTAGACGAAAGTAGCCGCACTGTCGAAAGCCTACCCGCTTCTCCCCCACAACCACAACCGCGAACCCTACGACCCCTACGACCTCTACAGCCCCTACAACCTCCACCACCTCCACCACCTCCACCACCTTCCCAAATTTCACATTACACTTCTGGATTAGCACTGGCCGTAATGCGGTATTACGAGGAGGAAGCGATGGAAAGGGAGGCTCTTGAAAATGGTAAGCCAAGTTCTACAATACCCAACGAGAGGATCAACCGATACTGAAGAAAGGGATTAGAGACCGACACCCATGTGAAACACGAGCCGAGTACCACCTGCATAGATTTGACAATATAAAGAGCCACGCGGGATTACGTGGATTCTGGATCAAATTATTTTGGGGACTGGATAGGTTGGAAGAACCAGAGGTGGGCAAGCAGTCACTCGCTTGGGAGGAAAAAGAAGAACAACGCTTCCCAAACCCTCATACAAATAACTGATAATTAATTGCGTGAGCTTTAGGGCTGGTCTAAGAGCGTACTATAATGTGACAAACTAGAAAAGGATGACATGAAACACTTGTTGATTCTCAAACAGTTCCTCATGTTATTCCACTTCTCCCTCCTTATCACTGACGGCGAAATCCCCTCCCTTCTTCTCAACTTTCTCTTTATACAACAACTTCAAGCGTGTTAATTAAATACTACTCGAGGAATAATAGAGTATGGCCAAGTATCATTCAGGCCCAGCTTGAAGAGGAGGGCAGTACCCACTGCACCTTACTACGCCACTACTAATCCATCACCCTGGGAGCTTTATGAGAAAAGACTCAAGCTTCAGAGGAAGAATTAGAACAAGAACAAGAGTTGGAGTAAATTCCAGAGCAAAAAAATCCTTCCCTCCCTCTTCCCTGCTCAAATTGGCAGAGAGCCCCTTCCCAAACAACGAAATACGTATCGAAGAAATTGAAAGCATATTTTATCCCCTCTCTTCCAAGGTTCTCGTCCATTATTTCAATATGGATTTACGATCTTCGCAGCCACTTCAATTGATACTCATCTAACTTTCCTCCACTCCACGTCCTCTTCTCCTTCAAATATCACTATTCGCCCTATTCATGAAAACAATTTTTGGCTCTCCATCTATCTCTGGTCTATCTACCTTCTCTCAGAGACGGAGAAGATTGTCAGCTCAGGCTTTGACAAGGCCAAGAGATCCGGTCGTTACTCTATGTCACCTCAGTCTGAGGCGAATACTTATTCTAGAAGAATTGAGAAATCGTCTTCCTCATTCTTCAGGATCTTCTCGGTTAACAGCAATCAGTATGCTAGATGATTTCTGACAATTAGATAGAAATGACGGCGGGTGTTACACTCAAGTCTGACGCCTTCGTATTCTCTTCCATTCCCAAGTCCACGACTGAAGAAAGGGAAGAAAAGCAAAAAGAGAGATATATCATCATCCAACCCATGAAGCCCCAAAAAGACTCTAATTTCCAAAAGCCCGGTCTACCGTAGACCTGGTACTTGCTTGACACATACAAATTGCTTCAAGCAACCAAAATTGTATTCAAGTACTAGGGAGCTCCCCATTCCACAGAGTACCATGAACAAAAAACTCATAAAAACATCTATTCATTCACTCTAAAAAACAGCATAACATATATCAACAACCCCCACCTATACAGACCTCAAAAAACCCCCTCCTCATCCCCAAACATCTCCTCCCCAACCTCGTACCTCCTAACCAACAAACTACTTCCCCTCAAACACTCAGTCAAAATCGAATTGTCAGGATCGATCTTCTCACTCATCTCCCTAATTTCAAGATCCCCAAAATCATCCTTCCATATACTAGAACTTTGATTTTCCCACTCCTCGCAATTACTTCTCTCACTCTCCTTCCTCTCGAGCTCAGCCCGCTCAAGCTCATGTTTTTGGAGCTCGCTACGCTCACTCTCGCTTCGTTCGCTACTCCTGGTCCACTCACAAAAAACTTCCTCCTTCAATGGACTACTAGGGGGACTCTCGCCGAACCCAGTATTCAACATCCCATCGATCATCCTTGAGATATCGATCTGGAAATTACTAGGGTATTCCGTGCCACCACTTATCCCCGCTCCAACATCCACATCTAGATCCCTCATAACAATATCGCCCTCCTCATCCCTCGCGCGCTCGCCAACAACCCTCCTCTCATCAACCTCAACCTCAAGTCCCTCCCCAAACTGTCTCCGTATCTCCTCGACCCCTTCAACATCCTCTTCCAACCCAGCGCCCTCAAACCCCTCTCCCTCACTCTCGTCAGACGACGACGAAGAAGAACTTTCATCCCCATCAAAAAATCTCTGTACCATCTCCCTCCTCAAATACAACTCCTCTTCTTCCTGTTCCCCAATCCCTCCTCCATCCTCCACACCACCCCCATCATCCCCCCCAACCCCCTCAAACCTCCCTTTCTCCCTCCTCAACCACCGTCGAAACCCCCCACACTCCCCGGGAAACCCACAATCAACCCAACAATCCCTCCTAACCATCCACCCTAGTCCTCCTGACCCTCCTGACCCTCCTGAGCCAGGAAGTTCGCAAACCCTCTTCTCCCGTCTCAAAGCACCCCAACGCATCCACCCCCCGTAATCAAAGTCCACCCCACACTTCCTACCTCCCACCCTCCCACCACCCCGTTCTTTGTTCCTGCCTCTAGAGGAAGAATATGAAGAGGATGAGTAGGTAGAGGAAATAGAGGTTGAACCACAGAAAAGATGTCCATCCTCCAGACATCTTCTCGTTACACCCAGTGCATATCCTCTCCCGCAAGCGCAACAGCGCCATTTCCAGGGATTGACTGCGGGTATTATCAGTTTTTTGAAATCTGGTGATAGAGGGGGTGTGGGGAGTAAGGTCCGCAAGTGTAATCTAGGTGGTGCTTTTGCTGGGGCATTTCTTGTGCTTGTATTACTACTACTGTGTGGAGGGCATTTGGCACGAGCAATCGTGTTGGGACTTTTCGGTGGTGGGGATGGTGGTATCAATTCTGGGGATGTAGGCGAGGTAGGAGAAATAGGAGGTGTGGAGGGGAGTTGTAAATATTTCGGTGCTTGCATTTTCCCTTCCTTCCTTGTCTTCATTTCCCTCGTGTCTTTCCCCTCCGTGGAAGTTTTGCTTTTTGGTATATACTTCACAGGTTTTGGTGGGACAGGAGGTGGTCGGATATGAGGTGTGGTAATCGAAGGTGTTGAGGGAGGTTCAATGTATTGAGGTGGAGTTGTGGTGCTCATGCTGTTGTGATTTTTCAATGATCTGTGCAGGAGTGAGGGTCGACTGCTTGTTTCAAAGAGGGCCATTCTCAAAGAGTTTTGAGTGGATAGCCTTCTGCGATGTGTGAATCTATGGTATCTATCTGTGACTGAGGATGCTTTGCTAGATTGTGACTGGAATGGTGTATCGTGATATTGCAATGACTTTAAAATGTATCTTGTAATAATGCTCAGAACAAACTTTACAAAAGTATGAAGTATGAGGACGAAGAGGAAATGTGTATAGGCATAGCATGGGATAAAATACCAACACCGTGGCAGCAGTTATGAGTGGGGAAAACACGACATCAAACTCTCTCTTTGTCCAAAACCACGTTTCTTTGAGAGCCGCCAGAACGCCACTCAAAAGCTGGACCCGACAGCCAGTCATCTAGAGCAAGAAAGTAATCTAGAAGGATCATGGAATTTCCATCGGACAAAGAAAAAACGTGGCTATTGAGGACTTTGCCTCGAATCTTGAAACGTGTGACCTACCTAGATGCCAGCCTCTGAATCGATCAAGCAAAAAAGCAAAAACCACCTAAGAGTGGAAGTAAGCTTCATTTTAATTTAATAGTACATCTGCCAGAACCGCTCCGACGACTTATTTTCGCTTCGCTCGACTTCATTCAAACCCATAGAGAAGCCTTGGGCGATGGGTATTTTGTTCATTCCACCTTTCAGCCCGTTCATTCACCCTCTCATAACCCCCCTCCCTTCCCAACCATGACAGAAAAGTCCAAAGAGCAGCGCGAAAATATTTCCCAATACACCTCCAAGTACGACACAAAACAAAAAGAGAAGAAAGAGAAGACCAAATTAAAAAATCCGAAACTTAAGACCATGAATCGCACTTCATAAGCAAAATTCAAAACATCTAAACCTCAAGAGCCTTTTGTTTCTTCTTTTGCTCGACCTTTAGCAACAGAGCGCGGTTGATATGTGGTAGGACACCTCCGAAGGCGATAGTTGCGCGGATTAGGGTATCGAGTTCTTCGTCACCGCGGATGGCGAGTTGTAGATGGCGAGGGGTGATACGCTTGACTTTGAGATCCTTGGCGGCATTCTGGGAACGAGTGAATTAGTATGGACCAAGTGAGATGAGAGATGGGAATGACTCACTCCTGCCAGCTCGAGAACTTCGGCTGTGAGGTATTCGAGGACTGCGGTAACGTAGACGGCTGCCTTTGCTCCTACGCGCATCTTGTTCTGGGTGTTGTTCTTCAAGAATCGCTTGACACGACCACATGGGAACTGTACATTTGAAGGTCAGCATGGATTTCAGGTTTTCCACGTCGCGCTAATGTCATTTTTTCTGCTAGAAAGTGCGCTGTCTGCGGAATGGTCTGCGGAATGGTCTGCGGATGGGTCGGATCGTGTGTCTAGAGGAAGCCATCGCAGTGTTGATTGGCGGCGCGTCGTGCCATCGTGAAGACCGACGGTAGTGAGATCGAGTAGCAGGTTCGTAGATGCATCGTGTTCGCTGTACGGGTGGTGGTGAATTAATTGTCTTCCTCCCTTGCGCCAATTCTCGTCCATCGTCCATCGTCCAGCTCAGTGTTTGCGTTGCGATGATGACGCGACATGGTGGGGTGTCGGTGTCGGTGTCGGTGTCGCAAGCTCAAGCTCGAGCTCAAGCTCTAGTATAGTGTCGGTATCGAAATACTAATCCTCAATGGTCGAAAAGATAATGCGAAAGTGGTGGGTTAAAGAGGAAAAGACGTGGTTGCGCCAATACGAACCTGGAGACCAGCCTTGCTGGAGTGGGATTGCTGCTTCTTGTTTCCATCGGCGCCAACCTTTCCTCCAGACGACTTGCCGCCTGAAGATTTGCCTTTTCCACCAGCCATTATATGAAGATGCGATGCGATGGGGTGGGATGTTGTGGATGTTGTGGAATCGAAGTTATGTATGAGTGAGGTGGAGGCTCAGACGTGGACCGCTTTTCGCAAGTTTGGAAGGCTTTAGATGTAGATGTGGATGGTGTTGATGTTGATAAATGTCTTTCCAGGTGGAGGCGCGTCGCTGCCCGTGGGAAGTTAGGGAAGAAGCTTCGCTACAGCCTCCACCTGCAGCCTCTACTAGGTACCGTGATTTTCCACCCTTCTGCAAAAATGTGAGCACTCGACACTCACAGCCTTTTTATCCTTGCACAACCCCTCTTTCAGGGAATAATATATACTATGGAACTGTAGTTGAACTATTTCTGAGTAACTATATCGAATCTATATTCTTTATCCAGAGCTATTTACTCCATAAAATGAGGAGGCGCGAAAGTCGAATTTCGTCAAGTTTTCGCTGGTAGTACCGCCAAGATTCATCGTGCATTAGATCAACTCTCATGGCAAGGCTACAAGCGAGGCAGCAGAAACAAAAGTCCATCAACACCATCAGTCCACCAGCTTCTCCCCAGCCCAACAAAACAATGACTGAAGTCTCAACTCCCAATGGCCTATCGCGGAAACGTAAAGATATCGATGATGGCTCCGTCACCCCAGCCGTAAAGCGATTGCGCATCCACGAATCCAAAGAAACCGAGCCCGAACCCGAACAGGAGATAGAGGGGGCAAATGGAAGGGAGGAGGACGAGGAGGAGGAGGAGGAGGAAGAAGAAGATTTGAATATCCCAGCCAGACCGATACGACAAGAAGCTCCTCCAGAGGGCTTCGACGACCTTTACCTCGATACTATCAATCGCGGTGTCCTCGATTTCGACTTCGAAAAGCTCTGTTGCGTCTCACTCTCGAATATAAATGTCTACGCCTGTCTGGTCTGCGGAAAATATTACCAAGGAAGGGGCCCAAAATCGCATGCTTATTTCCATGCTCTGGAAGTCGGACATCATGTTTATATCAATATGCAAACGCAAAAGGTGTACGTTCTACCAGAAGGCTACGAAGTAAAGAACAAGAGTCTGGATGACATCAAATTCGTCTCCGACCCTCGATACACAAAAGAACAAGTCATGCTCCTAGACCGAGAAGAAAAAACCGCATGGACACTACTCGGGAAAGAATACACCCCCGGCTTCGTAGGAATGAACAACATCAAAGACAACGACTACTTCAACGTCGTAGTCCAAGCCCTCTCCCACGTCCCGCCACTACGAAACTACTTCATGCAAGAGGACTTCACCAGCAAACCCGAGCTCGTCAAGCGACTATCGATCCTCATTCGAAAAATCTGGAATCCGAGAGCTTTCAAATCCCACGTCTCACCTCACGAACTCCTCCAAGAAATCTCCCTGAAATCGAACAAGAAATTTACACTCACAACACAATCTGATCCTGTGGACTTTCTCTCCTGGTTCCTAAACAATCTGCACCTCGCCCTCGGTGGATCAAAAACGAAACCCGGGAGCAGCATGATCCAAAAATGCTTCCAAGGAAAACTAAAAGTCGAATCGCAAGCCATAACCGCCAAAGCCGACGCAGGCGACCGATTACGATTCGAAGAAGCTGCAGAAGTGAAATCCGACATTTCTAGATTCTTAATGCTTACTCTCGACCTCCCAACCGCACCTTTATTCCAAGACGAACTAGAACGAAATATCATCCCTCAAATCCCACTCACCTCCATCCTCTCAAAATACGACGGCCTAAAATCACAAGAACATCTCAATTCCCGCCGCCGCTATCGTCTCCTCCATCCTCTCCCACCCTACCTCCTCTTCCACATCAAGCGCTTTTCGAAAAACAAATTCGTCGAAGAACGGAACCCCACGATCGTCACTTTCGATGCGAGGAATCTAGATATGGGACCTTACGTCGAGCCCAACCCGAAATTTCATCAGATGGGCGAACCAATATGGTATGATCTCGTGGCGAACATTGTCCATGAAGCAGTACGAGGACGGGAGGATAGTGTGGAGGGAGAGGCGGAGAAGAGGATGTGGAAGGTGCAGATGAGGGATCGTGGGAGGGAGGAATGGGTACAGGTTCAAGATTTGTTTGTTGAGAAGACGCAGAAGGAACTTTTGTATTTGGGGGAGACTTATTTGCAAGTTTGGGAACGGAGGAGGGAGGGGAAGGGGAAGGGGAAACAGACGAATGGGACAAAGTCATAACGGCGGAGAATTCAGTGTTTGTATTTTAGTAGCTCATTCTGGTTTCGGGGGTGGCATTGCTATTACCACAGGCATAATTGATGCCAAAATATTTCCCCTGACAATGATACACGCCAGAGCACCAGTGCACATCGTACTTTATTCGATTGGATGAACCCCTCACTGGTTGAAAACTTGATTCTTGAGCAGTGTGAAAGAGTGGAGTGGCATTGCTAACAGTTCCCGCCTTCAATGTCCACACATAGCAGCGAACTCCAATTCTTGACAACAATTTCATTTCCATGACCTTGACTCCATCACTCTATCTCCCCTTCTTCGCTAGGTAAGCCAACGCACATAATTCATTTGTGGGGGCCAAAAAGAGGGTTGGGAGTAAGCTGCGAAACATCGAGTAAGCCAATAATTGACCTTGGGCCCAAAATGATCAAGGAACCTGGGAGGACTTGGTGACATGTAACGTCTAGTAAATGCTGTCTATCCTTGGACGGCTTGGTTTGTTGCACATCGACCTTTCCGCACTGTCCGATAAAACATGGAAGGAGGGTGGCTGGAATCTCTTTTATTATTACTCCAGATCGTTCAAAGCGGGGTTTGTTGTATATTCCTTTGTTTCAAAGCTCAAGGTTTAAGGGATAATTTATGTAAGTTGCGAGATGAGACGACTTTTTGGTACGGAGTGATTTTCATTTGGAAAGGGGTCTGTAAGCTAGTAGCAAGTTTGGGGGCAGCAAGTAAGCTGGCAGAGAAAATTTGTTCATTGTATTTTATACTAGAGCATATAAAAGAAAGATCATTTTGATTTGGAAGGGCAGTGATTGACATTACTACTGATATAATTGAGACCAAATTTGTTCCCCTTACAATGTAATATATGTCTATGTCTGAACTACCTCTGAACTACATCTGAGCACTCATATACTCTTACTCTAACTTTGCCATCATTTCATTTCAAGACTTGACCCTATCACTCATTCTTCTCCGGAAAGATTGTATGAACTGCACCCAAGACCGGAGGAGTAGATTCGGTAGAGAAGATTTGGTTTTGTATTTTGTACTTGGAAGAGGCATTGTAAAAGTGACTCATTCTCATTTGGAGTGGCATTGCCATTGTTACCTGGCATAATTGATACCAAAAAATTTCCCTCCTTGCAATGTCATACATATCTCAGCCATTTCTGAGCCATATACTCGTACTCCGATTCTCGTCATATTTCATATCATGACTTCAACTCTCTCTATGACTCTTTGTCTTCTCCTCCTTCAAAAGGCAAACTTCCGTTCACCTTACTCTTCTTCTCAATCCTTGGTATCTCAAAAACAACAGCCCCGTTATTACCAGCTACTTTCTTCCATCGTCCCATTCGATGTTCTTTACCCACAGCGACGACAACACAGGCCCCATCTTTGCCTCGATCCCCTCTTTCAAAAACGGAGATATCATTGATAACTCCTTTGACCACTAAATTGCCCTCTTCTTCAAGATTTAGAGTCGGGTTAGTAACAACCGACGAGCCCACAGCACCCAAAGCTTCAAGCTTCTTCTTATCATCACTCATTTTCCACGCCCGCAATGAGCCATCCCAACTCCCACTCAAAATAACATCCGAATAAGGAATCGTAGCCAAAGCAGTAATCCATCTCGGCTGCGGAGAGGGAACAATATCCAACCCCGGCCTCGTCTCAGCAGAAGCCTCTTCCGGTAAAAGCGCAGGATCAAGTCCATGAGCATGCGCAAGGGTGAAAATAGGTTTCTTCTTATGAATTGTCCAAAGAGAAATACAACCATTATCACCCCCGGTAACAAATGTCTCCTCATCTATCATAGCTACTCGATCCATACTTCCCTCCAGAACACGAGGAGTCGTGCTATGCCGAGATTTCTTCTCCGCTCCGCCACCGCGAAAAACCAGTTGTGTTTCTTCTACTACTTTCCAGAGACGGGCTGTGCGGTCTCGAGCGCCGACAGAGATACAGCGTTCTTGCGCGAGGGCCGCGATGTCGACTACTTCGTCTTGGTGTCCGAAGAGGGTTTCGATGTAAGCTAATTCGTCGAGGGACCAGACTTTTATTGTGCGGTCTTTGGAGGAGGAGTATAATTGGTTTGTTCCGCGACGGAATGCCAAACCGGTGACGGAATCTCGATGTTGAGTGAAGACTCGGAGGGGTTTGAGAGTTTCTGCTTCCCAGACGACGATTCTGCGATCTCGACCACCGGTGACCACGTATTTCCCATCCTGCGAGGCGGCGACTGTGAGGATAGAGTCGACGTGTCCTTGGTAGGAGTTGTCTTTTGATTTTTTCTTGTCGCCGCGGACGAGGGCTAGGCGGGTTGGTTTTCGGCGAGGGGGTGGTGGGGGTTTTTTCGATTTCGATTTCTTTGATTTCTTTTTTTGAGGGAATTGATTCGCAGGCAGATCTTGTATCCTCCATTTAACCAGCGTAATATCTTTGGAAACAGTATATGCGTATGGCGGACAAGTAGCAATACTCGTAATCGGTTCACTATTATTCTTAAAAGCACTATGTGAAGCCTCCTCGAAATCCAATTCCTCCGCCAGTTTCCTATACATGCGTCCCTTTGATTCTGCAGCATCTTCTTGTAATCGTTCGGCGATTAGGTCTCGATCGATTTCTTCGGCGTCGAATCCTACTTCATCGACTTCTTCGCGGATGTTTTCTAGGTAGCGTTCTGCGAGTCGCAAGCGTCTTTCTGCCGCGGTTTCTTCCCCATCTTCGTTTCCTTCTGAGCCGGAATTACTACTGGAATCGCTCAGTCCCTCGAATTCCTCATTGTCTCCCCCATCATCGCTGTCTTCACTGCCACTTCCTGATATGGAATCGTCTCGTTCTCTCCGCGCGGGTTTTGATTCTCGTGGGGTAGTTTTTGCTAATCGTTTTTTCGGGGGTTCGGTTGTTTCTAGTCTTTTCCTCTTCTTCATTGACGAAGGAATGGTGAAGAAGGAAGACATGGTTGGTTGCGCTGGTGCCTTCGAGGAGGGATGCTTCGAGCGTGAACTTTTTTGGAACAAAAATTATTCTGCCGCTTCCAAATTCTGACAAGGTTCCCGATCAGGTTTAGCGCGGGCTATACCTAATCACGTGGTTGATATCTGACAGGGGGCTTTTGGATAGGCAAGCCAGCTCCACGCGTTGGAGCTTAGGTAGGTTCAAGAGCTTCAAAATATCACCCAAAGCTCAACTTTACAAACCACCGCAATCATGTAAGTTCATCCGGAGGGACGAGGCAGTTTTGAAGATGCTAATTGTGCTTTCAATCTAGGGAGGTATTACTTGGAATAACTGGTAAAGACTTTACTCTCATTGCTGCCTCGAAAGCCGCAATGAGAGGTGCCACCGTCCTCAAAGCTGCCGACGACAAGACAAGACAGTTGAACAAACATACTCTGATGGCCTTCTCGGGAGAAGCAGGAGACACAAGTATGTACATGCTAATACCGCAGCATCGCGCCACCCCTTCTAATGTTTCTCTTCAATAGTCCAATTTGCGGAATACATCCAAGCAAACGCCCAACTGTACTCCATGCGCAACGGCATCGACCTCTCCCCCTCAGCAGTAGCGCACTTCGTCCGCGGAGAACTCGCATCCTCCCTCCGCTCTCGCAAGCCCTATAACGTCAACCTCCTCCTCGGCGGCGTCGACCCCATCACCCTCAAGCCCTCACTATACTGGATGGACTACCTAGCGTCGCTCGCTCCCCTCCCATACGCCGCCCACGGCTACGCACAATACTACTGTCTCTCGATCCTCGATAAACACCATCATCCAGATATTGATTACGAGCAGGGATTGAAGATCTTGAGAATGTGTACGGATGAGTTGAAGAGGCGATTACCGATCGATTTCAAGGGCATGTTGGTGAAGGTTGTTACCAAGGATGGAATTCAGGAAGTGGAATATGATGATTCGGCGAGGATTGATTGTCCTTAGAATTTGTCTGTTTTTCTGCTTTCTCGGGTATCTGGCGTGCAGAGGGTTATCAATGGATGGCAAGGGTGTATTATAGCATGGCATCAAATGGCGATCTTAAGACTACGATGGTTTCTGGAGTTTTCTGCATTGACTATTTCGATGTGGTTCGTGACGTCGTGACGGGCTATGCATGGTAGTGTGGTTCGTGGAAATTCGAGGGTGTCGTTTGTGGAAAACAATACGAAATGGCAGGTAATGCTCCAATCCAGCATGCTTCGCGCGACGGTGTGGGTTCATTTCCTCATATACAGATCTATTTGCTGGTTGGGAGAACTCAAGCAGGGTAACAGAACAAGGCCCAATCCATCCCTCTCTTCGCCCTCTGAGCTTTCTAATTAGACTGCGACAAAAGTGGGAGAATTCTACCGCTTATTCATTTTACCAAATGCTTTGTTTGGCTTACTGGATAATTGATGGCTTACTCGGTCCTTTTTGTTTGCTTGCTAATCGTTAGCTTACTTGCTGTCATCTACTCGCTTGATATTTGGCTAGGAAACCCACTTTGGGGCATCTTCGAGGAAGATAAATAAAAAGGTTTTCTTGTTCTTGTTCTTTACATCAAACACTCAAGTCTTTCTTTGCAGCGGTACCAACCACCGTAACTAATATTTGAGGGCTACTTCTCCGCGATTATGAAATTCCTTGATAGAGATAACATCTTTGCGATATAGAAGCAAGGCTCTTCCAGGTTGAGGGATGGTATGAATGCTCCCTACTTTGCTCAGGGCTAGTACCTTTAATTCCGTGCTGAAAGAGAGGACGTTCCCTGCTTGAAAAGGCACGATGAGACGACGAGACGAGGAGAACTTTGATTCTGAGAGTTGGGTTTGAACTGTCAATTTATCACTGGTGGGCGGCTAGGCAGCAACGTGTTTCAGATATTTCTCGTCGTTTCCCTTCATCCATCCATTCATTCATGCTAAACTTCCTTCCATTCGTTCATGCCAAACTTCCTATCGACATCTTCCTGAAAGTCAAAACACTATCTACACAACCATCCAACTATGAAAAAACTTCGCCAAAAACTCATCTCGAAATTCCATCCCTCCAAAACTTCAGACCCCCCAACAGAAAAACAACACACTCTAGCTCTCCACACAATATATTCAGATCCCAATCCCGAAATTGAGTAGCTCACCCTTCCCCCTTCGTAATTGTCTACATACCAGAGTACTACTAACTCAACCAGCCTCATAGTCCTCCACGGCCACACAGGACATTACCGTAATAGTTTTACCCACCAACCAAGCAATTGCTTCTGGCTCCAAGATCTCCTTCCTTCTGTATTCCACAACCTCGAGAGCTCAAATGGAAAAGATGTAAGAGTCCTTTCCTTTCAGTATGGGAAGGAAGATGAGGTACGACTTGGGAGTGAAAAAATCGTAGAGTTTTTAGGACAGCAAATTTTTGCTTTTCAAACCACAAACCAAAATAAACCACTCCTTTTCATTGCCCACTCCTTCGGTGGTTCTCTCCTGCAAGGCTTGTTAGCTAGCCAGAAAAATGAGTGGCTCGGGGAGGTAACGGCCGGTATTCTTTTTTTCGGTGTAGCGAAGGGGAGTGGATGGGGAAATTTAGTTGGAGCTTTGGAGGGTGTTAAGGATGAGGAGTTGAGTGAAGAGATGAGGGGGGTGAGGTGGGAGGTTGAATGGTTGAAAGGAAGCGAGGAGGGGTTTGAGAGGAAAGTTGAGATGAGGAGGTGGGATGTGAGATGGTTTAGGGAGGGGGATGGACAGGGAGGTGGGGTGAGTTCTTTATTCTTTCTTTTTTCTTCTTCACTTTAGATTGAGAGGTGGAGTCTTGAATATTTGACGACTTCAGGGCTTGGAGTTGGGATTGTGAGGACTGAGCTAATGAGATGATCTGTTTTCTAGGCAAAAGTGGTGAGACCAGAGAGAGACGGAGAGTCTAATGTTATCTACATGAATAGGACACATGGTGCGATGGCTAGATTTGAAGGCGAGGATGATGAAGAGTGGGAGAAGGTTAAAGGGGTAATCATTGATGTTGTTACTAAAATCGCAAATAAATAATCGATGTCGGGATTTTGGCAAAGAAAGAAACAGGTCTGCTTGCCGAAGACATGCATCCGAGTCGATCTATCGTACTGTACATGGGTTCTATATCGAGTCGCTCGCATAATGCAGTACCGCTCACCATGTGTTCAGGAACACTTGGCCGCACATCCGTACAACCAAGGTATTCGTTTTCCTGGCTGTTAATGACAAATTAGTTATACTTCATGAATATCGATGCAGTCATTGCGATAGGGAAAATTTGAATCAGTAACCTTTCTTCAAAGTTTGGCCAATGAATAACGAGAGAAGCAGAGTGTTCTACGACAGGAGAGATAATTGAGACAAAAGGACGCATTTGGGGTAACACAAACGGCAGGTCTTAATGAAGTCTTCAAGCACGTAAAAAACCCCGCAGCAATTGATGAGGGGATAGATTAACTGGTTGAGTTACACGAATTCATGAACTTGTGGCTTGTGGCTTATACTCACTTGTAAAGAAAGTTTTCATAACGCATCTCACCCGAAAGATATACAAACCACCCACGAGAACCATCTTGACAGGGTCGGGGATATTTCGTGGGGGGTAAAAAGGGTGTAAAAGGGATAAAACCAAGTTTAGATCATCCAAGCGAGTTAAGAAAGGGGATCTCGGTTCCAACACCCCGTAAATTCTGCTAGTCAGTTGACGATGTTGAACATAGTAGCTAGGTAGGACTGAATTACTGGTCTGTACCGGTTGTATGGAACCAGTTACTGATTCAGCACGCTGCAGGGTTATATATGTGGAAAGAGCTTAGCTTCAACCCAACCACGAAAGATACTGTGATCCAAAGCGGCAGGGGTCTATTGCATGTAATGCTTGTTACCATGGCTTCTTGATATGATGAAATGGTTGGCTCGACTGCCCCCCACATTGGGATAATCACTTGGATTGTGCCTTGTTGATGAAGAGGTTATTTTACGAACCCTAAAGACTACATCTTGATTCTACGCATGCTGCTTGAATAGGGTTGAACTCATCTAATTGGTGTGACAAGGAAAAAAGGAAATCTCAAGAGTTCGCCAGGAAACGCAGCGCAACCACCGGACTTTTATCTCAAATTCTAAACTTTCCATCCAAGCACTAGACCTCTACCTTCCCACAGTCCCTCTAGACCTTAGCCCGAATAAAAAGTCATGCACGTGTCCACCCATTTTTGTATGCCTTCTCAAGTTGAATACTTTCAATATCGTAATTTTCAAAGAATGGCAAGAAGCTCAATACTTGTGGCGCAACTGCACAACCCTCCTTGTCTGACATGGGTTGGGTAGCCTTGAACGACACAAGCTGCAGGCGTCCACCATTGCATGCTTTGCATGCTGCAGTCGCCACGTACGTCTGATTCATCAGTAATGTTCTCCCAATAATTTGAACCATATCCAGACCGTCCAATTGACGAATTGTGAACAGAGCGGTTGCTGTTGTTGAATTGGTGACACTGACGAGGCGATTCTCACACCGCTTTCCAAGTCCTTGTTGAGTGAGACCTTCGGTTCCAGTTGCATTATTGGGGACAGCACCTGCGACGTAGACAAGCGCTTGTGATTCTTGACCAACTGGGATGGAGGCGATGACTTCGAGAGATGAAGTGTCTAGAACGTCCATGGTGTCGCTATGTTCATTGACCCAGTACATTCGTGTGTTATCCGGACTTCCCCAAATTCCATGCGGTTCAATTCCTGAGGCTTGTATCGATTTGACGAAGGTAGGTTTATCCGATGGCAATGCCTGGCGCCAGACTTGAGTTTGGTTGGAAGATGCTACAGTGATGAAGGCATGCGTAGTGCCGTTGATAATTGCAAAGTTGGGGTGGTTACTCTCGACTCCGGTATTGAGTATCGCAATAACTTTCCGCTGTTCAAGGTCGATGATGCTTGTTTTTCCGGCCTGCTTGTGGACTGCCCAGAGTCGAAGGCCATCTGCAGAGATCATCATGTCGGAGGAAAAAATGTCGGCTAGGCCAGTGATGGTGTCAATGACTTTTTGCGATTGAACATCGATAATTTTGATGGTTGGAGATTCTGGGAATGGTCAGCTTATCCGGTCCCTTGACGATTTGGAGCTCGAGTCTACTAAGTCTGGTTCTGCAAGCATCCAAAATATTGTGTCTAAGAAGAAAGTAACTCACGTATGTGATTTACATATGCAAGTGTGCCATTTGGACTGAAGAGAACCTTGCTTGGTCCACTATCAGTTTGGATCCTATCAATAACTCCGCCTCTCATACCATTCACGAGATCAACATATTTTGTGCCCCTACAAGCCACCCAAACAGTACAGCCATCATGTGCGAAGAAAGACTCGTGTGATGCCCGATCAACAGTAGTTTGTGAGACAATGCTGTTGTTGCGAGTTCGAATGACTGTGACTGTATTTGTTCCAACACTCACGTGGCTGAGATATTTTCCATCAAGAGAAAACCCCAGACCATGGCTGCTGATGACAGAAAGGTATTGTGGATTCAGTTCATCAGTCAAGCGTGCTTTTCCCAAGGCGATTGTCCCAAGAACTTCGTTTGTAAGAGGCTTGATAACAGTGACAGTATTGGAAGTTTGATCGGCTGTGTATATTCTGTCAGATGCGCTGATAAATTGGGCTCCAGGAAGAGCAGGTGCTTGAAACAACGCGTTGGTAGAGGTGAACTGGCGGAGAACAACAAGAAAGAAAGAAAGCAAAGTTCTCAGTGACGACATGGTTGTTAAAGATGTGGGGTGTTGCAAGATGAGTGCATTTACGAGAGATGCTGGATTGGAAACCAAGTGTTCTTGTAGTATATAACGCACAGCAAAGGTGAAAAGGTCGTCTCTTGTTTAGTAGTTGTGACGAAAATGATATCATAGGTTTAGTTAGGTTGAGAAGGTCTCTCAGTTGAGATCTTTTAAGGGGGCCCACACCACTTTTTATGTATTGAATCTCCCATCAGCGTTCAAGGATCCGCTTCAACAAGTCGCCTCTGTCACCCACGTCGTCAATTTGTCTGTTCTCGACTTTATTGAAATATTGATATATCGGAAGGTCGGTAATTGGTCATGTTCGCGGGGTGCTGATTGTGTTTACATGCATTTTGCCCTCGCTTACCCGCGGTCCAACATAATATATCTATATACGACGAATGAACGTGATCGACTACATGGTATCGAGTTAGCCGAGCAGAACTATGTCCCAATCCAATTCCTTGCAGAAGGTTTCTTTCCTAGTATAGCACACATTTTTGCTGAACCCGTGGACAAATTGATATAAAGTGGCAATGCACTGCAGGCTGTATGTCAGATTTGTTCCGCGATTCCTGTGGGGCGGAGATGCATAGGAGGGGAAGTGGTCTTCAGAGGAGATGGCCGCCGTAATCTCGGATGAAGGCTAACCGAATGGTTCACGTGGGGGATCTTCCTCATTTTGGGAGTTCAAATTCAACGACAACACTTCTCTTGATAGAAACAACCAAGCTATCAAGCCACCAAAGCACGTACCCCACAAGAATATTTCGCGGTTCTAGACAGCGTCTGTTTCTGGGCAAATACCCCGTGCTGGAGCTGCTTTGAAAATAAGTTTCTTGATAGCATCTGCAGGTTCTTCTGATGGTTTTGAACCACTTTTCCACGTCTTATCCCAAAGTGTTGGATGACCTGGATTTTGAATCTCAGACCCTGGGGAACCAACACATGGTGCCCATGTGTCTACCCCAATATCACCAAAGCTTCTTGGTTGAAACCAAAGGATATCGCGCTCTATCATATACCTGGGGTGATACCTCAAATAAAGCAGCAATTCGCCTCAATGGCCAGACTTTCTGGGTGAAGTCAAATCTGCTCGAGGCTTTGAAAGCACTCACGTCACAGTTCGATTACCCGGTTCTGTTTTGGGTGGATGCTATTTGCATAAATTAAAATGACCTTGATGAACGAGCAGAACAAGTCAAGAGTATGAGAAATTTATATGCCAATGCCGAATTTGTCATTGCACGGATTGGGAAGCGTGAGGAGAATGATGAGCTTGGATATATGATGATGGACGGGATTTGCATTTGCACAACCAGAAAACATGTGGAGTGTTGACACTACCAATGCCAATTGGGCTCAGAACTACCCCACAGGTAAACCCTATCTCCACGCTTTCATTTAGATAATCGTAATGGCTCCATACGAAGTACCCAATTATTCAGATGTCTTCTTAGACCGGCTCCCATGTCTCGTCGCTAGCAAACGTGCAAAGCCATTTTCTGGAAACGTTACAGGAATTGCGCTTTTACACCATAAATTATTCGGCACGACAAAGGGATACTTTGGATTAGGCCCCAAAGCACTGGTCTGTGGCGATAAGGTTTCGATTCTATTTGGAGCAGCCACTCCTTACGTTCCGAGTGAACAGGGTGAACATTACATTGTCATTGGCTGGTGCTATACAAGGCGCAATCAGTGGGGAGGCAATCCATCAAATGAATAACGGGGAGTTAGAGAAAGAAAATATTCTTTTACGATGAATAAGCTGAAGAACTGAAGACCAAAGAGGAGACATAGAGTTTTAAGGACTATCGCAATTCCATTATTTTCATTAGTAGGCCAATACATCAGACGCTTGATTTTCAATCGAAGACTATAGGTTTCCGTGTTTAGTCCGTTACTCCTTGACCAATGTATACAATAGGTGTGCAGGTGACCTGAGCGAGTTAGTCACGTGGATTGGGGACCAAAGATCCTCAACTGGGTCAGATTTCGCCTGATATAAAGAGACAACCCTCTGCCAGTCTTAAATTTCTGCTTTATTATCAGTAGCAACATTTTCCAGAATGGTTAGTAATCGTTAGGACACGTGCTGATCAAGCCCGTCGGCATGCCGAGAAACCCGGAGCCATTGGTGCCGCTGTACTTTTAAAATTTCAAATACCCAATGATCCATGAATTTTAATATCCACGTACTTTTAACATCAGTTGTTGTTATCATATCAATTTTCTCAAAAGTAGTACGAACTATCACTTCCATTGTTGTTTCAAAGGTTTCCACCAAGCCGGTTAATAACGATCCCCGAAAGCCGACATTTCCTCGCCTCAAACTTACATCCAACTTGCAACCTCCTTTACCTGTTTCGTCTTTACTCTGGCTTAATTACTTGCTATATCATCATCTCACGGGTACAAAGTGAGTATATAAAACCATTTCAGACAAGCTTGTAAATAGCTGGACTTCTCCGAAATCCGGTACCTATTTCCTCTTCGGGTTATCTCCATGACGTCTGCTTCACCAACCCCGTCCGACGTCAATCGGAAGAGAGCAAGGCCAACCAAGAGCTGTCTAGAGTGTCGGAGAAAAAAACTCAAGTGCGATAGGATTCAGCCATGCATGCAATGTAAAAAGATGGGTCGGGAGACTCTTTGCCAATTTGCTAGCGGACCAACCGGATCAAACGAAGCAGAGGAAGATTGGGAAAGAAAAGGCAACAAGCATCCCAGAGTAGAAGTTTCAGCACTAGCATCATGGGGAAGCCGTGTCGGATCCGGGTTGGTGGGCAATGGCTTTCCGGGTACGAACGGTGGGGACCTGGAAAACACGCGTGGGGGACTATTGGGAGTTCAAGTTACCTCCGAAGATACAAGGTCAACACCATTGGGCAAAATACAAGTAAACGGCAAGGGCACCTATTCGAAATACGTTGGACTTGTCGATCGAATGGCTCTACTGGATCATGTAGGATATCTCCCTCTCGATGCCTCCTCTCCTGTAACCAAACCGCGACGAACGATTTCTTTGCTGACTCTCGATACTTAGTTTGAAGCCGAAAAGAACTTTCTAAAGTCAAGTTTCAAAGACCCAGATTTATCTGGTACGGTGAAGGAACTCATGCTGTTTCAAGGAGCCTTCAGCCACAAAACGGGACAGGCTCAAAATTATCACCAGAATCACGATTCGATACTGATGGAAATGATGAATGCTCTACCAGAGGATCCAGTCATCGACCTTCTTACTAGCAGGTTTGTTTCTAATATGGAAAACATCTTGAGAGTTTTACATTTCCCAACCTTTTTGAGGCAATGTCAGGCTATCAAGACAGCGCGGGAGACCCAAGCTGCTTTACCTGCCAACTTTCCAGAAGCTGCTCTGCCTCAGTTATTAAATGTTCTTTCAATAACCTCCCGATTGTCCGATACGAATGAACCTAAGTCTGTTCAATTGCCATCTGAAAAGCTTGCTGGATATTCCGAACTTACAAAGCGTTGTAGGTAATGGGGATATCGTTCTCCCACTTTCCAATTTCTCTTGGATCGTTCTTAAAGCAACTCCGAACTCCAGCATTATCCTGTATCCAATCCAGAGATTTTTCTTGATAGACCACTACTAACTCCCCATCTTCTAGGGCTCGAAGGACTGAAAGGGAAGCAGAGGCTCACATTACATGCCTTGCGGACCGAAACTCTTGTGCTAATAGCTCGAAAGCTCAATATGGCTTCCAATTCAAAGATATGGAGAGATTCCGGGAGCCTTGTTCGCATGGCTATGATAATTGGCCTTCATCGTGATCCGGAAGACTTACTTGAAATGTCTATTTTTGAAAAGATCCAGAGAAGAAAACTTTGGCAGACAATTGTGGAACTAGACCTCCAGTTTTCTCTTGCGGCTGGACTACCCCCCGCAATTCAATCCTCGGATTTTTATCTTGTGGATGGGTTAGAGAACGTCGACGATCAAGACATCACCGAAGATATGACAGATTACCCATTATCGCATCCAAGCAATCAATACACCGATTCGTTGCCGCAAATTATACTTGCAAAATCTCAGAGGAAGCGGCTTGATATTGCAAACGTCCTATCAAGAAATGTCAATCTTGAAAGGGATGCCGGAAAATTCATTGCGTTGGCTAAAAACCTTGAATCAGAAGTTCATTTTCATTTACAAAATGTGTTACCTCAGCGCACGCAACGACATACCTTGTTCGCTAGTTTAATGCTGGATGTTTTTGTCAGGCGGTTTTCCCTTGCCTTATACCGGACGGTTGCCATGAGTGAACAGGGTTCACGATTTCCAGAAGCCAGAAGAGGCGCTCTGAGAAGTTCAATTGCGATTTTATCACACTTGGACGCGTTGGATCCGACTGTTGCGGACCTAGGAGATATAAAATCCAAGGACTACCTGAATTTGTTTCATCTAATATGCAAAGATGACATCGCACAATCATCTCTCCTGGTGTGTTACGAGATTCGATCATTCAATTCGCCAGATAGAGAGGTCGGTATCGGTATGCTGGATGATTCTGCACCATGGACGAAGCACAGTCTTACTCGGATAGTCGAAAACACGTTGAATAGTCATCTGCAAAGACTTGGAGAATTTGGGACGGACTTGAAGGCTATTCTGCCCTTGTCTATCGTCCTTCAATCTGTGAGATCAGATGGCACGCCTGAGGGAAGAAGAGAAATGATGATTCGAGGAACGGAACGAGTACTTTTCGCGTGTAGAAAAGCTAAGCCTGATCTACAAATTTCCCCAGAGCTTACTGCTGCTCCAGTTGAAAATGGATCCCAGAAAGAAGTAGGGTTATCTCATACCTTAGGTCCTTTATGGTACTGACACATGAAATAGCCAGAGAACAGTGCACCAGCGATGAAAGGATGGAATCCAGCAGTTATAATGATGCCACCCAAGAATCAAAATGTAATTCTGCAGCCTCTGTCACTTTCACAGTGGCACCAAGTTGATCAGGTATGTTTGCCCCAATGAATTGAGGTATTGATGCTGATGTGACACCTGTAGATTCCAAGTGGAAATTTGGAGTTTCAGGATTTCGATTTTGGATTTTCTGACTGGGACTTTGGGCAATCTTGGTCATAATGTGATTCATGCACTAGGTACGAACCAAGTCCCAAGGGATGTTGTAAATAGTTGTGGAAACTAGACGAGGCTTGTTTGAATGGATGACCAGCCCAATATCCAAATTCTCCCAACTTCCCAGACATCATGGAAATGCTCTCAGAGTCATGGGCTGTCGCGTCCACACCTGAGCGTTCTCTCTTGCTCCACTGCGACACGACCGGACCGCCAGTCGGACCGGAGAAGTTCGGCTCTAAATTCCCCTTCTGCTAAATCTAAGCGAGCATCAAAACAAAGACACCAAACACGGCAGATTCAACACCGTCATAAAAGATCTTGACAAAAAAAGAATAACGACACCTTCCTTACACTCTACAGGTTGTAAAAAGTGCCAAAAAATTGAAGCAGCCGGCCAAAGATTCGAACTTTGATCGCCGAGTGAAGCGTCTAGGCTAACCAAGACCCAAAATTGCCCCACTGCGGTGCTTTACCAGTTAAGCCAGCCGGCCTGTATATCAGCTTTGCTTTTTATTTGTTGGAAGGAAACGCTTTATTCAGACATATGAAGGTGTGGAACTTTTAGTGGGGGGGATTTTTATTTGAGGGTGAGGCGGTGGTTGTCAGTGTGGGGCCATCTCAGGGCCAGGGCGACAACCGACGTGCACCATTGAGGTGGTGATGAGACGGTGTGTTGGGTGTGAAAGAAGGTGATGGTAGTGCTTTTTATGTCATGTCATGTAGGTGCAGTCACTTTGATTGTCAAGAATTCGTTCCGCAAGTGCATATATGAATACTGCCCAGAGTTGGTTGTTTCGTCTCAAATTGCTTGGTGTGGTTGGATAACGCGTAACTTGCAGGAGCCAGGCGATGGAGCCCTGGTACATTAATAATTGATTCAAATGCTAGCCAAATAAATTACGAACAGTCCTTGTCGCATTTTTTACAAACTGAACATATTGCAGCCTAACTCAACCTCTCACTCAGCAATCACAGGTGTCTTCCCATTCCATTCTGCACTTTCCAAGCACCTAATCATGAAAGCAGCAACGCTTTTTCTACTGATGCTAGGCAGGCTCCCAACTCCTTTCCCCTCCTCCCCAAATATTCTCACTCCTTTCTCCTCACCATCACTCAACATCACCGCTCTCACCAAAGTCCATTCTAACCCCGCCACAGTTTCATCACTCCTAACAACCTCCTCAACCTTCTTGTGATCTTTGAATCCAATCGAAATATTGGCATGATTCAAGATAACGCGCATAGGAAGAAACACATTCGAGTTGCTACTTCCTGTCCCAAAAGCCGAGAGAGTGACGAGTTTCGTGATTTTGAATTTTGCCATTGCTAGCAGGAGACTGTTGTGTGCTTGTTGCATAAAATCTGATGGGCCGATGGGAGCAGAGAAAGGGCTGTTTGATTTTCTTGGGGAGGCTAGTGCGACGAGAATTGCTTTCGGTGGTGTGGGCGAGGAGATAATTGCGGTTCTGATGTCAGCTAGGTTTGAAGGTGAACCCGAGATAGTAGTGACGTGTGGGGCTTGGTGAGGTGAAAGAGTCGAGGTGAGAGCTTCTGTGTTGCGAACTAGGGCTGTGATTGTATGATTTTTCTCGAGGAGTGCATCGAGGAGTTGACTTCCTGTACGTCCTGTTGCTCCAAGGAGGAGGACGTGCATTTTGACGTTCTCGAATCAATATTCAGGTATTGAAAGTCGAAAGACGAGTGGAGTGGGATAGAGGAATAGAGATGATAGCACAAAAATGCGATGAAATATCTTTCTCGTTTCCCAGAACTAGAACTTGTAGATGTTGTCTTGGCTTCCGGGTAAGAGTTAACTGTGTTTATAACTCAAGAGTTCCCACGCACCGGGACACTGGAAGACTTTATACTGCTTCTTACGGTGCGGCTTTTGCCTAAGCTGTCTTGTAGATAGAGTTTTGTTGGACATATCGTAACCAATTAGAGGCTCAGCGCCGGATGCTTACAGAAATTCCACCAACATATCCGCTCATTACCCCGGATCCGGGCTGTTAAATCCGAGGAAATCCGAAACACGTGCATGGCAGCTGGACCCCTAACTGCCTTAATCACCGGTCATTTAAGAAATTAACATGTAATTTCAGAGAGAATAAAGACCAGAAGTTCGAAAATCTAAAGGCTAAAAGCTCGAGATAAGCTGTTATGAACAAATCTTCTGTAGGCCGATCGATCAGGTGACTGACTACCTTGTTTTTGGGTGACAAATGAAGACAACTTTGGTGGGATTGTACTAATTTCTTTATCATATCATTCCCCGCTCGATAGAAATATAATGAAGTAAGTATGTATACTCTATCAAAGCAAGTATCACCGAAAGTATATTACACTGAAAATATCTATATTACTAAAGTTTTTAGAAAGTAAGCTCTGATTTACTCCGAGGCTATGTATTTTTTTTATAAGAACATATATATTATATATAAGAGTATACTTAAGCAGTAATTCAATCTTTAAATCTAGATAATAATAAACGCTTCTATAGGCTTTAGAATTCTATCGTGATAAGTTTATGATTTCAATGAGGAACTTCGATTTTGACGCGAGAATTATAATATCTTCAAACTTTCCTCTGCAGTTGCTATTTTCTCTCCGATCGCTGATTACTCGAATGTTGAGATTCAAACATCTAGAAAACTCTAGGTTCTGGGGATTATGTTCATAGATTTTGTACAAACGGGCTTTCGTCAAGAATTACTATGCGATTTAATAGTCAAACTATTAATTTATTTCGGACAGAAATACCACTCTTATACTATTTATTTATTTTACGGTAATTATCCATTTTGCCCTCTAAATGATGATTTATACCTTAAATATCCCTTGATTAATAAATAATACCTAGAATACCCCTTGTTTTTGTACCCCTTATTTTTAGAGAGTAAAACTGTTAAAAAACAGAGGTGTTCTAGTTAGTAAAGATATTTTCCTCATTTATTATTTTCTCTATACTAATACACTAAAAATTCAATAAATACAGTAAATTAACCTACTACTACACTATCTACCTACTTCCTAATACATAAACTTTTACAAGTACCCTCTAGTAGTATAATACTCTAATCCTTACGCTTTCGCTTAATTCCATAGTTTCCTAGTCGATTTGAAGACGCACGTAGTAAGCAGGATCCAAATCTTAGAGCGCCTTTATATAATTTAGCATAAGCGTAAACGAATTCTTTTCCTCCTCAAGACTCTCTTTATATTACTTTTAGATAGCGCGATATACCTAACGATTTAGTACAGTGTTACCTTAGCTAAGCAACTTCTTATTATTTACCAAATTCTCCTAACCGATTCGTATAACGTCCTTCAAAGCGTTAGTATCCGCTGGCGTAGAATCACTTATTAATTCATTTGCAATAGCTTCATCTTATTATTCTTATTAATCGAGCTCTTTTAATATTATACAACAAGGCTTTACACGCCGCTCACGCTCTACCTTATCCTTATACTTAAGGGCTAGCATATTAGTAGTAGTAGCAATAGTAGAAGAAGATAGAGAGGGAATAGATTTTAGTACTTAAATATTATAAAGCATCCTAGTATATAGTTTTAATTCACTCAAAAACAGGTGTAGATATATAGTAAAAGTAGTGAATATTTACTAACTAGAATACCCCTATTTTAACAGTTTTACCCTCTAAAAATAAGAGGTACAAAAACAAGGGGTATTCCAGGTATTATTCATCAATCAAGGGATATTTAAGGTATAAATCATCATTTAGAGGGCAAAATAGATAATTACCGTTTATTTTATACGCTCCTAGTACGTTTTTTGGTGTATTCGTCATTTATTTGATATAAGTAAAATAGTGGTATTTATATTAGAAATAAAATAGTAGCATATCGCCTAAAAATAGTGAATAGTAACTAAGTCTATATAGAATTAAAGACCTTCTCCCAGCAAAGACGTTCCTAAAAACAACACTAAAACAAGCGTATTAATACTCTTAAAGCATATATAATATACCACTAAAAACTAACGCCCTACGCCTTATACTAACAGAAATGCCACCTATTTCCGACATAAATACCACTACTCCTAGTTCATTATTTTAGTACTAAAATCACTACTAAATGAATGAATGGCATAAGAGTGGCATTTCTGTCAGAAATAAATTAATTAGGTGGCATTTCTGTCTTTAATAATTAAAAAGGTGGCATTTATGTCAATTACCGATTAACTATTAACTTTGACTATTGATAAACTAAGAAGTTGAAGTAGTGATTCCTTGAAAAACGGAGTCAAAACTCAGAGAAGTTAACATCTGTTCTGGGCAAGCAAAATCGTGTGGAGATCTGTAGATGCTTTGCTTACTTGGAGGAGTTCACTGGCTCGGAATAGTAGAAATGTCAGACGTTTCACACGGATAAGAACAGAAATACTAGCTTTAAAGTCACAACTTTGAAGGAATATGCTGAAAAATGGGCTTTATTCGAGTGAAATTCCATGCTGCATGCAGGAATGTTCATGGAAATCAAGACAGGAAGATAAATAATATGCTTATTGGACGGAGAATTCATAGAATGGTATAACGTACACTGGTTGCTTCAAACTTATTTAAGAATCCACTCAGCTATATAGGAAATCGGGTAATTAGAAGAAGCAGGTCTCTTCGTTTTAGCTTATTATTCATGGCAAAATGATACTTTTGAACTAAGTGATGATAAAAGTGACAAAAAGAAGTTAAGGCGGTGTAGTATTAGACTGGAAAAACACTTAAGTCTATTAGCGTACCAGGCTCAAGAATGATCTTTCTAGGCCTTCAGAACTTAAAAATGTATATAGTTTTCTCTTTATTCCAAAGGATAGCGTTTTCAGATATGCTCCACACCGAGCTAGTGTCGGATCGGTATCAAGTTCGGCTTTGACCCACTCTGGAGCAGCTGTTGGCTCTAATCAAAAGCCAAGGACCCACAATTCAGAAAATAGCTGTAAAAAATCTTGAACTGAAATAAGCAAAGCATAAACCAATCAAATAAAACCATCCGAATTAGTGTATCGGCTAACATACCCCGCTTTCACTTGACTACAAGTCAAATTACAGAGGTACCGGGGAGCGCCGGGTTCGATTCCGTTAGTCCATCTTCTTACTCCTTCCAGTCATTTCTAACAAGTTACAGCGGATTCGGAAAAATCAAATTTTTTTTTTGGCGATTCTTTATTCGGTGGTTCTAATCGGTGGTGCGTTAAGCGAGATCGTGGTGGGCGGGGTGGATCTTGGTGGCGTTGGTGGATACCAGTATGACTCGAACTTTGGCCTTAATATAGCACCTTACGTTCTGTTTAAGTATTGTTGTTTTTGGTGAAGAGTCGTATTAAAAAATAAATAAAAATCAGTAAAAAAATTGCACTGATGGAAGGGAAAAGCAAAGAACTTTGTTTAAAAAGGTGAAGTAGTCTTGTACGATTATATCTCTCTTCCCCACTCAAGTGTATTCTAGTAACTTGACACAAGTTTCAACATTTAATAATACAAAATAATCTTACTACTAGTAAAACATTAAAAGAATAATCATCAATCATAAAAGATGTCTGCAATCCGGAAAGTCGTATCATCCTTCGATCCCCACAACGGAATTCCCCTCCCCGAATTTAATCCTCAAACCAGCCAGCAATCCCAAAACACTATTCCTCCCAATAACATCACTTTGGTCTCCCATCTCATCAAAACCACCTCTCAATCTTCCCTCCATTTCCTGGCATATACCCTCTCCTCTCACCTTCTTATTTCTCAAGAGACCACCCCATGTTTTATTTTGCATGTCATTGCTAGACAACAATATGTAGCATGTGGATACCTGTTGAAGGATTACAGCGTAGAGCATAGAGGTCATAGAAGTATGGGAAGAACCACAATGTGTGCTTCTCTCGCAGATCTCGAGGGCGTTGTTCGTTGCGTTGAAAATATCGCGAGGTCTGGTTGAATAATCCCGGTGGAAAAACTCGGGGCTGCGCTTGTGATTAAGGCAGGAGTGAAGGGTATTCAGAACGCCAAGGGCGGTCTGAAAACATCCGCAAATAGGACGAACAAGCGGCCTTGCAAGCTCCGGAGAGGTGGGACTGTGAAGGTGCCCAAGTGTTGGGCTATCCAATTGAAACTTCTGCGAAGGTAGTTGATGGTGGGCGATGGTGGAGTTCTGCGGAATTTCGGAAGTCTGCCAGTGTATTGGGTATTGTTCTGAGCTTGTTTCTAGCCCGATCGTATTCAAAACAAAGAAATCCGAAGGGTTGGTAGCCCAATTGTTTAGAATTGGAGTAGGTTCTTCGAGAGGGGGATTCGTGAAACTATATGAAGAGTCCATAGCTGGTACGTTGAAGTTTTCTGAACCGAATTAGCATGAGCATATTAAATTTAAGCACGCACCTACCATAAATTTCTTTCATTCCGTCATTGTACATCTCTGCGTGTTGGGAGGTTGGCGAGTCCGTGTAAGAATTAGATTTTGAGTCGACACCCGACATGGAAAAGTCTTGGAAGTTGCCGGTCACGTCTTCTCGCGGTGACTGTGTCAGTTTATTTTTTCGATGTTCTTCCCTAGCCTTTACTTTCGATTCAGGTTTCCCAAAAGTAGCACTATAAGTGCAAACACTTCTATTGTTGGCACATCGCTTACAACAATCCGGATCTCTGCTGCATTTCACTTTGAAACGATAGCACTGGTCGCATGCTGGAGTTGCCATCATTCTCTTCCCACTCACAACACTATGAGTTCGCATTCGGTTGGGTGATGCGGGATTTGATGTCGAAGAGGTTTCTGACGATACTCCTTCTGGAATCTGGTCCCAAGAGGATGGTGTCCAAAGACCAGGACTTGGAGTTCCATCTATTACATTTTAGCACTTTCTCTCAACAAATTGGAATCTCATGAATACCTGTCACTGGTGATGGCATCTGGGTCTCGGGAATCTCTAAAGTTCTCTGTTAGCACATGTTTGCTTGTCTCTACTCCCTTCCTTACCGTTTTTGAGATTCAATAGCCCAAAGAATTTCCCCCCGCTCCCGCATCTAACAGGCCCTTGCTCATTTGTTGAACTCTGTCTCTGAATCTTGTTGCTTCTTTTGGGTTTCCCCATGAACTTCCCGAAACTATACGTGCACGGATTGGAGTTATTTAGACACCGTTGACATCGGGGCAAGCTCTTCGAACACACTTGCTTTGTGCGATAACATTGATCACAGGCTTGAGTTTCCGTGTCCATTTCTTCGAAACTCTCGCTTTGATGAGTACAATGTCTCTTGGTGGAATTTTGAGTAATCATTGTCGGAAATAAGATGCCTCTTAAGTGAGACTTGAGCTAGACAAAGATGGCCGCCTAAGGATTGCAGTGCTTACACCAGTTGGCGTTCATCTACCGAGCTTTGATCATGCAGAACATTCAGCTAAAATGTTACGCCGTCTTGCGAGGTGGTCTTACGACCTCATGGCTTATGCTGTACAACCTGAAATGATGCACTAAAAGCGACACAAAACTGCTATTTATAACATTGTTACAAGACTTATTTCCTGTCATCTAAATTTTTACACCCTCGATAAGGTAGTTGTGGTTCATCTGAATTCCATATCAACACAGGGTAAATAGTAAATCCTACACTAGCAATCCTGTCAAACATTGGGTTCCCTTTCGCTTATGCAGGGTAACGGACGTTCTACAAGACGGCTGGAAGGCTGGAGAAAACGTTCAACAACGTGGCGTCTAATTTGGGTTGAAATGGCGTCTCTCTGGGCGTTGTTGTCAACGGTGATATTCACAGCCACAATGGTCATCCTCCAATTCCCCCTGACACTCGCGTTTTTCTGCAGATTTCATCAGATTCAAGAATTTCGGAGAGTTTTTCCACCGTTTTGTTCCTGAATTGAGAACCCCCTTTTAGTATCCGGTCAAAACTCTTCAGAGTGAGCAAGGGCCATCTAATAGCTATACCTGCCATCGCGTGGCCTCTTTGAAGCTTATTGATTACGGCAATGCAGCACAATCCCTACAGCCACGAGGGTTCCAAGTAGGGCAGATCCTCCCTCAAGCTCATGGCTACAAGGATAGTGAGAGCTGAGGGGGCGGATACATCATTTAGGGTAGTGATTTAGGTGCTGAAGCGGGAGGATAACATTCCGCGCCCTTTCCCCTCGGCTTGGTAACCGGCAAAGTACACGGCCAACCATGAAAAAGATAAATCTAGGTCACTTGATCCGTTTACTCTTGCAAAGTTTGAAAACAACAAACATGCCTTCTGAAACGTTATTATGAAGAAATCCCAGTACAGTTCTGAACACATGATTGGCTGCGCTCAAACGGAAAAGACCAGCGAATGCGTGATCGGAGCTGGACCCGTCTTTACCAGCCGTTCAGGATTCCCTCCTTGTTCTCAAACAATTTCATGTCGACTTTGACACTGCAACTGCCTCTTTTGCGTGAAGATCTTGTACATATTCAATAGGCAATACAACAAGATCTAGAAGGAAGCGATGGCTAGCAACTGACGAACATGGTCCGTGTTGGTAGTTGGCTGATCGATGCCAATAATAGATGAAGCTTGGAGGTGTCGTTGGCTGGAGCGTTCGTTGTGTGCGGGTGAAAGTGAAATGTGATGAATCCGATGAAGGAAAAAAGACCTAACCTAAACCTAAGCAATTAATTTGCGGGCCTCGCTTACAGGCCCTCCCTCCCAACAGGGCATAGCTCACACGTGCATTTGGGAAACGTAATTTCGCTTGGCAATGGGGTCCCTCCAGGGAAAAAGGTCTTCTCTCCTTTCATCTTTTTGGCGATATACTCACAGCATCACAGCATCACGGCATCACAGCATCACATCGTCAATACCTCTCACCAACGGGGTAAAAATAGCTTTATACTTCGTATTCTTAAATGGCTCCCAGGTTACTGGCAGTGATTGAATGCAAACAAACCTGGAAAGCGAGCAGCTGGAGTCCCTGAATGGAAGGCGATAGATTACCTAAGGTCCCTCCAGACGAATGAATCCCACTCTCGATAGGAGAAATGGAAAAATGGCAGGCTTTCTTTCGTTCGCCCACCCTTCCCATACAGGGGTCCACGCACAACATCAACTCCTGCCTGCTTGCTTGCTTGCTCGCTTGCTTGCAGAGTGGTGGACATAGTCCGACATGGCGCCTTTGAAATCTTCCGGCTGCATTGCAGGTTCATGAACGATTGACCAACGATGACTGACTACGGAGATCATGTCATTCCTCTTTGCCTGCTAGTTTCGTACGGTACTGCAATGTTTTCTATGAAGCAAGACGTTCGTATCTTCTACGCGCCCGCAGACTCGATACCTAACCCCTTTCCCTCCGAGCAGAGGCCGTCCGCCCCCAGTCAACCCCTCGCGGCCACGGCGGCAGGAAGAATGATGCCAAGCTCGATACTCAACGCACCACAATGGCCGGGCTGAACCTTCTCATCTTGAACCTCAATTGTTCAGCTCATGCATACAATCCACTTGTATGTGCATTCGTAGCGGGCCGTCATTCGGCTGATTGGACAAATCCGGCTCTAACTGTGGATTTAAAACGGGACTTTTCGACTTTATCCGAGGACCGAGATGCACCTGCATCCCCCCCCCCCCCCCCCCGAACTGGACAGGCAAAAGCCTCCGCATATCACGTCTCAGACTCCAGACCCAGGTGGAGGAGTCCCCTTCTTTCAGTGCTACGAACCTTTCAAAACTTGTTCACAAACAATCCTTTGTGTTCTACAAAGTACATGGAGGTTGTACACCAAGTCGGGTGATGAGACCTTCATGAGTGAGAGATCCAGTCTCTAACCACGTGTGGAATTGTACTGTCTCGACCTATTTTGTTTTATGCGCTTTTTCGGATTTCTCCATTGATGCGGGGCTGTATCAGAGTTTTGAACTGCTTTTTTCATCAAGTACAGTACACCATGGTTGCCGACAAAAGTTATAACTCGGAGTCAAAGCCATTGCTGGGGACCCGAAATTTGGATTCAAGAGGCCACAACTATCCAAATTTCGGCACCATGAATCGTTCCACACACGATGACAACGATCACACGAGTGATGATGACGACTATCGACCAAAACATCTGGGTTCGTGGCAACTTTTCTGTCTCACAATCAGTATGGGTGGGCTGCAAACAATATGGACGTCGATTATGTCTCAAGGCTCTGTAAGTCAAATCACCCCTGATAGTACTACATTCTAATACTTGAACAGCCATACCTTTCTTCCCTGGGAATGAGTCCAGCTCTGATATCACTCGTCTGGCTCTCCGGCCCCATCTCCGGGATGATTATACAGCCTGTGATTGGTGTTCTGAGCGATTCTTGTACATATTTTCTCGGCCGCCGAAGAACATTCATTGTATTCGGAACCATAACGACAAGCATTTTCATGCTCGCCTTGCCTTGGACCGAAACGATAATCCAGTCCTTTTTTTCTTGCTTTGGCTGGAACCCAACCGGAAAAAACGCGATTGTTTCTACACAGTTCATGGCGGCCATGACAATATGGACCTTGAAGGTTTCACTACAGCCTGTGCAGTGTGGAATTAGAGCGCTTATCGTGGACTATTGTCCTACGAATCAACAACACCAGGCAAGCGCGTATGCTAGCCGAATAATTGGTTTTGGTAGTATCCTAGGATACGCAAGTGGATTCATCGATTTGCCATCCATTTTGCCAATGTTTGGAGAAACACAGTTCAAGGGACTTTGCATGGTATGCTGCATTGCTCTTGTTGCCACTGTTGTGCTCCAATGCTTGGTAATTCATGAGAAGAAACTCGGACACGACGAAGGTGTTCAGCGACGAGGAGAACTTGGAATATTTGGACCTTTCAAGCAGGTTCTGGTGGCAGCAGAGACGATGCCAAAACGCATCTGGAAAATATGTATTGTACAGTTCTTCGCATGGTTGGGTTGGTTTTCTTTCATGTATTATATTACGACGTAAGTCTTCCCTTCCAATTTGCTCATTTAATATGCTAACTTCTCTGTCCCAGATATATTGGCGATCTATGTATGTTTTCAAAGAATTTCCAAATTCACATGTCCCCTCAAAACTTTCCTCATATGTCACAATCACATTTAGCCAATTTGCTGACCAAAATATAGACCGCCAAGAATCCCATGGTTTCTCCCAGCCAACCCAAATTGACGCCACCCGCCTGGGCACAGTTTCAATGCTCTCATTCGCCACGGCTGCATTTCTCACTAATCTCATTTTACCCCGCTTCGTCACCGCGGAGACCCCAGAATCGGCACACCCCTTGATGTCTGCCTCTAGCAAGAACCGTAATTTCAACTTTACTCTTCCACGCGCGTGGTTGATTGCGCACATCGTTACCTCAATCTCTTTCTTCCTCCTTGGACTTACCCGATCACGCGGTGTTGCAACTCTTTTGATCGCCGTGCTAGGAGTATCATGGGCTCTCACCCAATGGGCGCCTTTTGCGCTTATTGGTGAGGAACTAGCAAAGAGTCGTCAACAATTTCAACGATATCTTCCCTTACGAGACTCGGACGATGATTTGGATGTCGAGAAAGCGCCGGTTTCTGGTAGCCAGGATGACTCTCAGACGGCGCTTATTTTGGGACTTCATAATTTGGCCATCTCTGCGCCACAGATTGTTGCTGCTGTAGGAAGTAGTGTTTTGTTTTGGACTTTGGAAAGAGTCGGCATAGTTGGTACGGATGCAATAGGCTGGCTTTTTATGCTTGGAGTTTTTCCCGCTGGGGCTGCAGCTTGGTGGGCATGGAAGGTTGAAGGGGAGGCATGAATCATTTACGATTAATGTTGCGCGGGACTTAATTAATGGGCTTGATGACTTTCTACTTTTAAAATGCTTATTAACTCTAGTAATGAACCCCTCTAGAGCGATTAATGAATTTGATTCCAAGTTTGATCTGCTTGTCTTGAGGTTATCTCTCTCCTTGATGGAATCTGTGATCATCCAATCCTCCTTCGTACGTTTCGCGGGGGAATTTTGGGGAGGCTGGGAATACACGTGATAACCTTGAGAATGATTCCATCCGGGATTGAGATTGTCGCCATGATTAAGAGTCATAAGAGTGGCCATCAAATAGTAATTTCATTCTTGTAAGCCAGAGGAAAACAACTAATCTCCCCCCGCCCAAAGCTATTTCCAGGGTCACGTGACGAATACACTCATATCTCCTGCTGAAATCGCAACAACAGAAACCGGTTTAGAACACCAATATGCCATCAAGCGTCCAATTTAGTGTCAAGGTTGGTTTGATGGTGTATACATAGTCTCTAAATCCAAAAATTGTCATGATCAAGTAAGATTTACACCTCTAGCTCGGGTAACTGATTCTTTGTTCGACACTGGGCCGTGGAGCTCGGAGAACAATGTATTGTCGGGGAGGCTCATGAGTTCCAAAGACTTTATATTATTCTTTGTAGGTGCCGCGGTGGCGTGACTTCAAAACTCGGGTGTCGAGGTTGGGAAATGGATAGTGTGTTAGTTGAGGTAAAGTTAATAAGAGTTAGGTAATATTTACTCTGGAGGAAGAAACCTTGGTACATCGGAGATTGAAATGAACTACAAGTTTCCACTTGTTTCTAAAAGGTGGTATCTACTTGGTTTTGGGAAACTCGAAGATAAAGCTGGGACGGACAAAGAAATGGGTTTGAAGGGGTTTGTTTACCCCCCTAAATCGAGTATTTATCACTTCGACGATCTGATTAAACCCCCAAGAGGTTGAGGATACCAAGTATAGAGTATGATGTTCCCGAATTTTCTTCCAGAAGGTTCGGGTAGCCCTATTTTAGCAGATGGACCAGGGTTATTTGGTTCTCTATTTACATACCACCCGTGAATCTGAAAATGTAAGTGACGAACTTCAAACCAATTCAGATCCACCTACCTCTGCCAAGAAATGTTTTGGGGCTTTTCAGACTCCTCTTCCAATACTATCGTGTAATTCTCGTGTTTTTGTGGGCCACCACCAGGTAGTCTACGACGAGCTGGCCCGTGAATCCTTTGATGTATATCATTATTTAGGAAACAGGGATGTTTAGTAGCTCAGGATGATCCAGGGCTTAATTGACTAGCGTGGAAGCAGAACCCTATAAAAATTCAAGTGTGCTGTTGTCTCTGGAGTTCCCTTCAGACAACAAACTTTCCTGTCCACCTTCCAGGCCTCCACCTCCACCACAGTCTTCAACCACAATATTGTATGTAAGAACCTTGACTTCACGGCAATTCTAATTGGTAGAAGGACCGTTTCCTCCTCGATCACTATCACATTTCTGCGTTGCTCTCTTTTGGGTTGATATTGAATCACCAAAAGAGAGTTTGCCTTCTACTGGCTTGGCAGTTGGGGGAACTTTCAAGTAAGTAACAACCTTCCTATAGCTTAAGCTCAAACAGTATGCATAATGCTTGTATAGTTTAACAGCAGTCCAGAAACCCCTTTGCAAACCGTACTTCCATCCCAAAAAAGGAAAGACACCTCATGTAAGTAGCATGAAATCATATATCTATTTTCCATTCATAAGAGGCAGGAACTAATAACTGCAGTGGCGTCAAAATGGAGCAGAACCCACTCCACATTCCCAACCTACAATCCTTGATAGACGATGTACACTTCTTGACAAAATATCATACACAAGCGGCATCTGTCCTCTCGCCTATGCTTCCACCGGGAGTAGCCAGTCAAGAATATTTTTGCAACCTCCTACACCACATCGAGGAGCAACTAATTCGAAACTTCCAGCAACAAGGCATCGAAATTGACCCGCACCTAGCTCATATCGCTAGTTTACAAGCTTTGCTCAACGATGTGGCAAACATGACAGCATACTATACGCAGGCTGCCTCTATCAACACGTCTATGTTTCCGCCCGGAACAGTTAGACAAAGAGTTTTTTGCATACTCCTGAATTACATTCAGCAACAACTAACTCAAAACTTCCATCAACAAGATTATACCCCTTCGTATAATCCAACACTGCTGCAGCACTTCCACCAAACGACGTATCCGCAAACCAGCCAACAACTTGGTGCTCAACCGCCACAGTTCCATCAACCGCGACATCAGCAAGCAAGTCAACAAGTGGTTCCTTACCCGACGCAGGTCAATCAACAAATGCATGCACAACCTCACCAACAACAAGGAGCTCAGGGTAGTTCTCTTCCCCTAGAACTGCAAATCATGATTTGGGAGATGGCACTCGAGGACGATGGTACTGCCATTGGAGCTACGGAAGAAACCGAAGAAAGACTATCCGATATTCTTGCAATACTACACACTTCCAAAACTGCCCGATGCTACTGCGAAACCTTTTTGTACAGAAAAGTTCCATTCTTTGCGGCTTTCATTACACCACCAAACTCTGACCCAAACTCCGCCTACAGACAGCATGCTATTATGACACCGTTGATCCGAAACATGTACACTTCGGGTGTTTGGATGGCAAGCAACTATTTGGGTCCAGCAATTTTGCACCGATTGTCCAAGGTCTTCCGGTGGCTGCTTTATATTCGCGCAGATGAGGTCCCTGATCTCATGGGCCTCATTAGTTTTTGCCACGCATTATCTCTGTGGGACAAATGTGGCGAGTTGGAAGTCATGATTTTACTTGAGCCAAAGAAGCCGGGTAAAAGCACAGCTGATTACGAAGCACAAATTGAAGAGGTCTTGAAGCCATTTACTTGGTTGAGAAACATCAAAGTCTTCGGGATCCAAATTGCAAAGGAAGGCCAAGGGGGCCATCTTCCCAGCAAGGACAACAAATGGGGTAAGCGATTCGACGAAACAAATGCTAGACAAAGCAGAACGGCCTTGGGAAACTATTTGATTTCATCTGGTATCGAGGCGCTATGTCAAGGAAATTCACCACGCTTTTTCTTTGTCAGACGTTGGCTGAACCTCCTCCGATACTACCAAGCATTCGAGATGTATATCCCTTTCAAGCACCAGCTGGCTTTGAACGAAGACGATCAAATAGAGTTCAATCATGATGGAATTAAGTTTCCGAGAGCCTTGGGAAGCCTAGTAAGCCCGGACAAACTCTATCTTTGGTTGAAGCCACATTTCAGACAGAGGCTTCAAGCTAGACCACTTGAAGCTGCTAGAGCTTGCTTTGCCACTTCTGACTCTCGGGGATACGTCGCAGAGGAAGGATATCTCTTGCAGGCTATCAATATTCATCGGGGACATATTTCCGGAGTTAGGGGTAGGAAGTGGCACTGGTTTGATGATTTTGTGTCTGGAAAGCTTCCGAACGATGATGACAAGTTTCAGGTCGCTTGGTTTTATGTCAAACATTACTCGGATGCTTTTTTCAGATACGATCTTGAGCGACCCGGCTTGTACCAAAGAAAACACATAAACACTCGGGAGGTTCTGAAGGGAGTCAAGTCTAGCCTTCGGCACGAAAAGTTTTTGCGAGACTCAAAGCAAGGGGAAAATTCTAGTTACCGGCAATCTATGTTGCAAAAGGCCGTCAAAATCTTGGATGAGCAGTGGAAGCAGGTGGAGGATGCAGGCAATGAGTTGAGAGTATACGATTCAGGAAGATGGGACTATCAAAATGGTAAGAGTGTCGGTTAGGTGGAGGAGACGGAGGAGATGGAAAAGAACGAGGGAGGAAAGAAATCCTGAAAAAGCAACACCCATTCGGGCACAAGGGTTCGATTTGGATCATACCCCCCAAACCTAACTCTCACAATACCCACCGACTTGATGTTTTTTTTTTTTTTTTTTTTTGCAACACAAAGACAATAAAGACATCCCTATAAAATTGTGTTTCGGTTTGAAGTGTGATTATTTGCTGACAGATGTTGATACTTTGGATTCAGTAAATGACCACTAACCTAACTTCTATGCTTTCACTCGCTTCCTTGGGAACGGGTCCAGGCAATGTAAATGAAGTATGTGGGATCACTTGTGAGCCATCCTAAGCATGTTGTAGAAATATGTAGCATAAGGGACAGATCACAGATCAGGAGCTTATGGCTGGGCCCGATGAAATACGTGAAAGTAATCTCTTATGTAGTATAGTAATAAACGTCTAAAGAGAGAAGGGGAGAGTATAGAGCACTTATAACTATCTATACCTATAGGTCTGCTACTAGTGTGGTTACGTATCCTTCTTATAATATACCCCTCTTAAAAAAGCGTCTTCTCTTAAAGTTGTAAAAAGAGATACTAACTATAAGTTGATTTTAAGCCTTATCTAGCTCCTCGTCCTTTAACTTTTCTATAGTATCTTCTAATCTATCCTTATTCTTTAACTTTTCTATAGTATCTTCTAATCTATCCTTATCCTTCTCTATATCGTCTTCTTCTTCCTTATCCTCTAATTTATTAAAAAATCTATTATTAGAGCCTAGTGTCTTAGCTATTGTTATTCTATCGTAGATATTAATTCTATAGTATAGAATAGTTAATTATTACTTCTTAGCTTCTATCTCTTAAGCCTTTAATTAATCTATAATAGTTATAATTAGTTATATAACCTTATAGTAGATACTATCTACTTAAATCTATAAGATATAGTTAATAGTATATAAATCGTAACCGCTATCCTAGATAACCTAAGAAGTAGTAGAAGCGTTAGCTATATAAATAATAAGATCTAGTTATTTTAAAGTAATCTTTAACTTAATTAGTATATCTATAAGTAGATAAAGGAAAAATATAAAAGTATCTATAGTAAAATCGCACTTAATAAGCTCTATCTTAGCGTCTTTAAGTATAGCTCTATACGCCTTACTTATAGGCCTCTTTACTAGTATATTAATAAGTTCCTCTTTAGAGAATAGATATTTAATACTATATTAAATCTATAGAGCTAGGACAATTAATTATACTCTATAGTATAACTTATTTCTACTAACGTTAGTTATAATATACTTATTAAGAAACTAGGCGTAGTATAAGTCCTTTTAGAGAACATCTAGCTTATTTATAAAGTTAAAGTATATAATATATAGCTTAAAGACCTATTTACTAAAGGCATCGAGCGTATAAGAGACTAGAGCCTTAGCTAGAGAAGAAGCAGATTCGGTATCTAATTTAGATAAAGTTCTTATAGACTTCTTAATCTCTATATCCTTAGTCTTAATATCTATATTATAAGTCTTAATCTTTAAATTTTAAGGCTCGATATCTATATTCTAGGTCTTAATCTCTAAATTTTAAAGCTTAATATCTACGTTTTAGATCTTAATCTCTATATTCTAAGTCTTAATCTCTATATTCTATCTAGAGGTAGTATTAGAATCTAGTAACCTATTATCCTTCTAGGTATAACGGCACGAAATATACATAACTATAGTAGAGGCATATGAGAGTGCGTATAGTAGAATAACGTATATAGATACTAGGCACTAATATAGAAGAAAATAATAACTGTCCCTCTACTATACTAAATATAAACGTCTATATATAAGAAGGTTAAAAGCTTCTAAGTTCTAATAATAATAATAACCGAGCTCTATCTAATATAGCTAATACTAAATAACAAGAGCTAAAAAGCTAAATATATAACCTCTAATCCTTTAGAAAGCTAAATATATAATATCTAAACCTTAATCTCTTTTATATATAAATATTAAACATTAATACCTTCGGCACTTCGCTTATATAAGTATTAGTCATTCGTAATCTCGGCCCTAGAGGTATCAGGGGTATTAGTACTACTTAGAGGTATCAGCAGTTTTATAAATACCAATAATTTAGAATAGTGTTATTATATAATAATCTAGGATAGTATACTATTATATCCTCTCTTCTTTAAAAAGACTTGTCTCGAGTCTTCGGTTAGTAATCGGCATAGTATTAGGTTAATTAGAGTATTATTTGTCTTTTTATTATAAAGAATATAACTTATCTTACTATTATAGTATCTAGTAGTCAGGGTAGGGTTAGTAGCTAGTAGTATTATTATTTAAGAGCTAATCGCTCTTTATTTACTACTATATACTATATAACAATAGAATATAAACGGAAGAGAAGCTAATAATTAGCTAGTAGGTAGAAAGCAGTACGCTACTATAGAGTTATTATGTTCTTACTATTATTATATATTATAATAGTAATTATTAAGTAATAAATAACAATTATAAAGCAACAGCTATTATTATAAGTAGTATATTAGTAGGCGACTTTTCCTTAATTCTAACTTCTCTTCTTCTTTTCTTTTTATCTAAATAATAATAAATAGTAAGAATACCTTCTAATTAGGTATATTCTTATATACTAACTTATCTCTTAGAATATATATATTATATATATATATATATAAAAGTAAGTTCTTCCCTCTTTAATTAGACCTAATTTAAGGCTAATCTAATATAGTAAAATACCTCTTCTATGTCCTCCTAGTATACTTCTAGCTGTCTACTAAGTCTACTACGTTTAGTGCCTTTAGATAAAATCTTAGAATAGAGATTACGTATATGCTTTTAAGAAGCCGAAGTTAAAGAAGTGTAGGTATTACGTAGAGTAGAATACTATATATATCTTAGTAAGTTTAATTCTAAATATATACTAAATCTATTCTAACTTAGGTAGTTACTATAGTTTATTAGAAAGGAGTTTAGTAAGCTTATAAGTAAGGAGGAGAAGGGAGAGGTTAAGAAGGCTACTAAGGCCTTAGATAAGGTATTAGTTATTACTAGTATAGAGGTACTAAAGAATGGTTTAGAGGTATAGTTCGCTCTCTTAGAGGAGACTTAGGCGCTTTATACTAAGGTTATTATAAGTACCTCTTACTTATTAGAGGGGTTTTAGTTACTAATATTTAATAGTTCTTATACTATACTATAAAGGGTGAGACCTCTATCTAAACCTAGGTTTAGGTCCTCTTTAAGGCCTATCTAAAGAGTTTATAAGCGTCTCTCCTAAAGCCGGTTATAAGAGGTTGTTAAAGTAAGAAGCGTTCTTATAAGGAGGAGGTAGTAGAGGAAGAGCCGATTTAGACTCCTTATACTTAGAAGGGTAAGAAGGAGAATAATAAGTTAGAGGAAGAAGAGGCTATAGCCTAGAGAGAGTTAGTAGGCTCTGTTTTAGTAGTAACTTAGTCTTAGTTCTTTACTTTATTAACTTTAAACATTCCTACTAGTTAGTATTTTATCTTAGGTTTTTATTATAAGTTCCTTATTAAGAGTAACTAGAATTAGAGGGTATTAATAGAGTTTTATAAATTAACTCTTTTACTTAATTCTTATCTAATTCCTATATATTAAGCTATTTAGAGAGATATTAGAGTAGTCTTAGCTCTTCTAGATATTTAATATAAAAATCTCTTAGATAATATAGTAAACCCTAAAAATTATCTATAAGATATTAAGTAGGATTTAAATTATATCTAACCTATTTTACTTAATACTATAGCTATCTTCTAAAAAGTCTACTACTAAGTATTTCTTATACTTTCTATTCTTATATACCTTTAATAATATCTAGTAGGGGCTCTAGAGCCTCTTATTCTAGTAAAAGAGTATTTAGGTCTTTTAAAAGTATATTAGAGATAAAAATATTATAAATTAATAATTCTTCTAGAAGTTTCAGCTTATAAGAGTGTTCTATATAATCTAGTATTTTAAAAGGTCCTATCTACTGTTTAGTAAGCTTTTAACTAGAACGATTTATCTTAAGATTCTTAGTAAATAAGTAGACTTTGTCTCTAATATCCTAGTTAATAGCTCTTTAGTATTAATTTATACTATTCTCTATCCTTTTCTAGGCCTTACTTATATTATCTTTAGCTAATCTTTAAGTAGAGTATATATATTAGGTTACTTTTACTACCTTATTATAGTTAAAACGTTTCTAGGGAATAGACGTCTTTAGTATATTCTAGTTCTATAAAGTCTTTAGGTTAAGTCTAAACTTAAGCTAATAAGGGGTTATACTAATAAATAAGTATAGAAGTATTATTTATACTCTATCTATTAAAGGGATTAATTCGCTCTAGTTATCTTAATAGTAGGTTATAAAGGGCCTTAGTCTCTAATTAATATATTAGTTTATTATCTCTATCTATCTATCTATTTATTTATAGTAGGTAGTACTAAGCTTAAGCTTAATACTAATTATTTAATAAAATTTAGTCTAAAATAATAATATAAATTAAGGTCTTTAATTAGATATAATCGATTTAGAGTAGTAACTAAAATAGTAAATCTATTAAATAAAGAGTTTAACTAGGCCTTTAGTATCTATAGTTAAGTAGTAGAGTATTAATACTAAATCCTTTCTAAGTTAGTCGATAAATACTAGTATAGTATTAAATCTATGTTTATCTTTTAAGAATAATTTAAAGTCTATATATAAATATTATATAGGATAGTCAAGTATAGGTAGAGGGTAAAGAAAGCTTTATTACTTAGTTTATTAAGAATAGGAGTATTTATAAGATTAATAATTCCTTATATACCTTTTATAATCTAAAAACATTCTAGCCTAGTAGTAGTATTATACTAATAACTAGTATATCTTTTTTATACTTAGGTAAGTACTAGATACTTAGTTATAGACTTCTCTGATTAGCTTTATATAGAGTTTAGTGTTCCTTTAAATATAAAGTTAATTCTTAAAAAGGAGTAAATTATCTAGTAAGATAGAGTATTTATTTAGAAGTTTATAACGTTCTTTCTAAAAGAAGCGTAGGTTATCTTCTTTTAACTTCTAAATTATATCTAAACTTAACTTTAGAATAATATCTATTATATTAAGAGATATAGACTATTCTTATAAAAAGATCTAAGTAAGTTTAGTATTAATTTAGAGGTCTAACTAATTAGGTCTTAAGAGAGTATAAGAGCAGCTATCTAATTTAGCTTAATTATAGGTTTTTAGGTCTTATTTATATTAGGTTAATATATCTGCTTTTTAATTACTCTTCTTAGACGTAAATTAGATCTAAAAGTTAAAGTTTAATAAGAACTCTATCTATTAGACTTACTTAGCTATAAGTAACTTAGTTATTATAAAGTATTCTAATAATCTATAGTCTAAATATATATTAATATACTTCTAATATAATATAAGTTTAAAGTGTTATTTCTTAAAAGCTTCTATAATAGTAGATAGTTTTTTATTATAGATCTTCTAATTCGATTTATAGCTAACTAAGACGTGTGAGTAGAACCTAATAAGGTACTAAAGGCTATTATGTTATTATAAGAATATATTAGCTATTACTTCTTCTAAGGAGTCTATTTCTACCTTTATATTATAATTAAGGTTAAAGTAGTATAAGGTTTATATAGTAAGTAGCCTAGTTCTTAGTACTTCGAAGGCTTCGTTGTCTTTAAGTGTTTATAGAAATAGCTCTATAGAGTATATTATTATAGTTAAGAGTTTAGCGATTTTAGTATAACCTTTAATAAATTATCTATAAAATCCTATAAACTCTAAGTAAGACTTTATACTTATTATAGTATTAGATTAAACTTAGTTTTATAAAAGCTCTACTTTTTTAGAGTTAACTTTAAGTCTTTTTATAGTTAAGATAAATCTTAAGTATTTAACTCTAGTAATACTAAATTCACTTTTCTTAATATTTACCTAAAGTCCTACTTCTTAGAGCTAATTTAGAACCTTCTTAACCTATTCCTTATATTCTTTAATAGTACTTAAATAAATTAAAATATTATTTAAGTAAATAATATAGAAGTTATTTAAATAGTTAATTAAGACGTTGTTTATATAACGTTAATAAGTAGTAAGGCTATTATAGAGTTTAAAAGGAAAGACCTTATATTTATATATACTATACCTAGTTCTAAACGTAGTTATCTCTTCTAATTTAAGGTCTATTTAGATATAATAAAAAGCTTATCTAATATCTAATTTAGTAAAGATTTTAGCTATTCTTATCTTAGAAAGGAGCTTATTAATATAAGAGATTAGGTAGAGATTATTTTAAATTAGAGTATTTAGCTTCTTATAATTAATATAGAACTATAACTTATTACTATTAGCCTTTTTAATAAAGAGTACTAGAGAGGTAAAAGAACTATTACTATTAATAATAAACCCTTTATCTAAATTCTTTATAAGATACTCCTTTATAGCTTTAAGCTCTATAGTTAACTATTAATATAAAGGCAAAAAAGAGTTAGGAAGTAGCTTATTTAAAGTAATCTTATAGTTATATTCTTAGTAAGAAGAGAGCTTATTAGAAGCTACTTTTAAGAATACGTCTTTATAATATAAGTAATACTTTAAGAGTTAGGCTTATATTAGAGCCCTTATCTTATTATCGTCTTAGAGAGAGGCTAATCTCTTATCGATAACCTGATCTAGCTTATAGAGGCTTATTATATAAAATTCTAAATTAGGCTATTTTATATTATAATATATCGCGTTTACGCTTATTTTATAGATAAAGGAGTATAGAGTCTAGCCTTTTAAGGCTATACTAGTAGTTTATAGAGGCTTTAGACTAAAGTTAGATATTAAAATTTTAAGAGGTATTATTATAGATAGAAATAATAACTTAGTAATATTTATAAGTCTACCTTTTTTACGTCTTTCTTATTACTAGATAGCGTATTCTCTTTAATTTATATCTAACTAGTAATTTAAAAAGGGTTTCTAGTTCTAGCTAGAAAGAGAAAGTAAAATTTCCTTATTATAGTAGAGAGTTAGAGAGTAATCGACTAGCTAAATAATCTAGCTCTTTAAGAGGTTAAGAAGGACTTTAAAGTAGTTTAACTATTTATTACTAATAATTAGGTCTTATTATCTAAGGTCTAGGATAATAAAGAGGTAGTTAAGGATATAATATTTATTAATATTTAGATATAGTTATATAAACTAATTTGTTTAGCTTTTAGTACTATTATTATATCTATAAATAGATACTATATATAGTAATCTCTAAATCTTTAAACCTATTAACTTTAATAAGTATAGAGCTAAGAGCTGATTTAGAAATAGGTACTCGTTTACTTCTATATCTACTAAAGCTTATATTTTAATACTATATCCTTATATACTAAGAGTAGTATTTATAAGGAATTATTTTCCTCTTATAAGTTTAGAAAGATCGAGTCTAGCTAGATTATATTTATATAGGCCTAAGAAGGAATTTTTACCTAAGCCTCTTTATTTTCCTTCTAGCTTAGCTTAGAGTTAGAGTACTCTTTAGAAGGTTATTCTTCTTTAAGTTAATTATCTATCTTATTAATAGTAGGAAGATTAGAGTAATTAGGTTTAAAATACTTAGGCTTATTATAATAGTAATAATTTATACTAGTAAGGACTTGGTTTATTAACGTAGTCTTTAATTTTTTATTAGTAGAAAATAGTCTAGGAGTTTATAAAATCTTTTAAGATATAGGATTAAGTCTATATAAGAGTAGAGAGGTTTTTAGAGTAGAGCTAAGAAAGGATTAAAAAGTACTTATCTTTTTAAATAATAAGGTTATACTAATTAGTTTAGCTATAGTACTAGTTATAGATAACTCTATGTTTTAGTACTTTTCTTTATCTAAGGCTAAAAGATATACTACTATCTTATTAAAATTATAATTCTAATCTCTCTTAGCTAAAGTAGAGCTACTTTAAAGCTATAGTGTAATCTTATCTTATATTAAGTAGAATCTTTCTAACTCTAGTATTCTCTTAAGTATAACTATACTTAAGAAGTATACTTTAAAATCTAAAAAAGTTTCTTTTATATAACCCTTTCTATCTATTTATAGAGCTTAAAATTTATTCTAAGCATCCTTCTTCTTATAACTAGTTAAGAAGTAGGAATTAAGAAGTTTAATTATATCTTATTAATTTTTAAAAGCTATATTACTTAAATTAGACTTATATTAGAGCTCTAAGTAGTTCTTAGTAAGTTTTATAGTCGTTCTTTAGATAAAGGCTTTATAAGTTTTAAGTATATAGTAATAGTTAGCGTTTACTTAGAGTCTATTACGTATAGATATCTTCTATTACTTATAAGTAGGTGAAGTACTATTATCTAAAGGTTTAATTTTCTTTATAATCTTATTTTTAATAGATTAAAAGGCTTTTAGAGTGCTTTTAGGTTATAGGTATAGAAAAGGTTATTATAAAGAAGGAATATTAGAGGTAGAGTCTTATCTCTAATAATAGTTTAAAGAGATAGAAGGAGGTATTTATATAGGTTAAAGAGGACTTAGACTATAGTTATTATTTAGTAGCTATTAGCTAATTTACTATACTAGGTCTAATAATTAAATAATCTAATTATCTTACTCTAAAATTTTCTATTCTTTTTCTTAATCCTTAGCCTCTATAGCTTAGATTATACTCTATATCTTGTCTATATTAGAGAAGTCTTATTAATCTCTCTAGCTTCTAGGTATAGGGCCTTTACCTTTATTATTCTTAGGCTTCTTAGTATTCTTAGGGCTATGGTACTAAGTTAAGAACGTTTTAGTAGAGGCTTGACTTTATTATCTAAAGAGAGGCTCTACGCTTAGAAGCGGAGCTTAGAAGAGACCTAGGGTTACTTTAGATTCTAATATATTAAATATTAAATTAGAGAGGGGGGTAAAAGAGGTGATTTAGGAGTTTTTTAGATAACTGTTTATATTATTAACTATTTAAATTATATATAATAATCTCTATATAGAGAGGGTTATTAGGATTCTTAAGAACACTTAGTATATTCTAATCTCTTAACGTATAAAATACGATTTTTACTAGCTATCTATATAGATACTAAACTCTAGTGTTACTAGCTATCTAGGAGATCTCTAGAATCCTAGCTATTTAAGAATATATTATTATAGTTTAATTAGAGGCTAAATCGAAATCGAAATAAAAAAAGTAATAATAAGCTCGAAAGAGATATTATAAAGGCCGTCACTAGCGAAGAAGAGTTATTGTTTTTATATAATAGTACGAAATATATATAACTATAGTAGAGGCATATAGGAGTATATATAGTAGAATAACGTATATAGATACTAGGTACTAATATAGAAGAAAATAATAACTATCTCTCTACTATACCGAATATAAACGTCTATATATAAGAAGGTTAGAAGCTTCTAAGTTCTAATAATAATAATAACTAAGCCCTATCTAATATAGCTAATACTAAATAATAAGAGCTAAAAAGCTAAATATATAACCTTTAATCTTTTAGAAAGCTAAATATATAATATCTAAACCTTAATCCCTTTTATATATAAATATTAGATATTAATACCTTTAATACTTCGCTTATATAAGTATCGGTCATTCGTAATCTCGGCCCTAGAGGTATTAGAGATATCGACACTACTTAGAGGTATCGGCAGTTTCACGAATGCCGACAATTCAGAATAGTGCTATTATATAATAATCTAGGATAGTATGCTATTATACTAGGAAATGACGGTTAAAGTAGTAATAGTTAGATTTATTTAAGAGTCTTAATTAATACTATAAAGTCTCTAAAAAGTATAGTTACTTAGTTTACTAAATATTTCTAAGATCTATGATTTAATTATCTTTTCTTTATTATCTAAGAGTAGCTTCTATTTCTAGCCTATAATATAGGTTTAATTATTAATCTTAAAAGTAATCTTATTTCTTAAGACTAGTAGCGTAATTACTATGTTTTAAGGAATAGTAGAGACTAAGTATATAACGAATTACTTAGAATTTAGCTTAACGAATCTCATTAGTAGTAGTCTTTAGCTTAAATTACTAATAATTACGTCGCTCTTTATAAGTACTATATCTATTTACGTCTATAAGTATTTATATACCTCTATAGAGGTAGGTAGAATTTTAGACTATAGTAGAGGCTTACTCGTTATTACTAAGGTATCTTGATTATTATCTACTATTATAGCTAGCTCCTTCTTATTATTAAGAAGAGGAACGTAGTTATAATTACTAAGCTATACGTCGAGTATATGTTATATTACCTTTCTAGCCTTACTATAGGCTATTCTATAGCTCTCTCTAACGTAATCCTCTAAACTATAAGTAGTATATTTAACTACATTTATATATATTAACTTATAATAGCTAAATTCCTTATACTTTATATATTATATATATAAGTATTCTTAAAAGGTATACTTATAGTTATATCGCTTATAGCTGTCTAGCTTCTCTATAATAATATAATATACTAATCTATAGTACTTATATATTTAGCTAAATATATTAATATTATTATCTTCCTTATTCTTAGTATAGAGATATATATTCTTTCTATAACTAATATAATTATAAAGGTTATATTTTAAAGCCTTATTATTTATATAAGTAGCTTAAAGATAGCTATATTAACTATATCTACCGTAGTTCTTAGTATTTACTACCTAAGTATTAGTAATATATCTATAATCTTTTATATAATACTATAATTAGTAGATATAACTAATATTAGAGTATTATATTATCTATATATTATCTTAGAAAACGTTATAGCTATATAACTTTAGTTTAAGAATATAGTCTAAGACGAGTACTATAAGTAAGTAAACGTATTAGGTAATTAATATTAATATACGCTTTACGTTACCGTACTATTTAGAGATTTTTACACTAGCTAGAATACTAAGTATTAAGGTATTAAATGTTATACTCTAAGTAACTTTAGTAATATATAAGACATAGGCTAAGTTATTTAGACGTTTAAGGTTAATAACTATAGCTTTAACTTCTACTTTATAATAGCAGATATAAGCGGTCTTAAAGTACTTAATCTTATACTACTTAAGCTTTCATTTAATATATTATATCTACTTATTACTAATATTAATATAGTTCTTATTAAAGATAGAAGTATCTTTAGCTTCGATATTAGAAGTACTATCTTATACTTATACTATAACAAATTAAGTATTAAGATTAAAAATTTTCTTATTAACCTCTTTTATTATATAATCGTCTAGAAGTAAGCTATAGTAGGTAGTAGCGTCGATTATTTTACTATAGTAGTATTCTCTATTAATAAATTTCTAGATAATACTATCGCATATTCGGCTTTAATAGTTTAGGTATATAAGATAATACTCGCTACGCTTATAACGCTCTAGAATAGTATTATTAAGATACTTTATACTAGGATTCTAGGCTTTCTTATTCGTCTTTAAGACTAAATAATAATATATCTATTTAATATTACTATTTATACTATATATCTTAAACTTAAGACTAGTAGCTAAGGCGATTATAATAGCTAGATTCATTATACTAGCCTCGTCTATACTAAATCTAAATAATTTACCTACTTATTCTTAGGCTTTTAATTATAAGGTAATTACTAGTATAGTTATAATAATATCTGCTTCTATAATAACTTTCTATATAGCCTTATTAAGAGTATTTATATAAGCTAAAAGCCTTAAGTCTAGGTTATTAGAGTTATAAAGAACTTCTTAAGTATATATTTTAAAGACTTAGAATTCTATAACCTCTTTAACTAATCTACTAATTAGATTAAAAACATGCTTTTAAAGGCTAAACTTCTATATATATACTAGATATCTCTAATCTTCTATCTTCTTATTCGTCTTAATCTTCTAAATAGCTTTATAGATAAGATATTTAACAAAACTATATAATAGAGCTAATATGTTTTTAATATAAGACTTAAAGTTCTCTAATATATAGTAATTAAGAAGCTTATTCTTTTCTACTAATAAACTACTAAGGTAAATAACTATCTTTTTAATACTAAGTAATAAGAAGATCTTATCTATTTTTTTAGTAAGATTATCTACTCTCTTATTTATAAGATATATAAGAAGAACTCGGTTCTTTATACTATTAGGATTATAGTAATCTAATATAAAAAGAGTTTCTATCTAATCTATCTTATAAGATATTATATAGCCTTAGATACTAATAAATAGTATATATAGCTTTTATAACTTCTTATACTTAACTTAATAGTTAGAATTAAACTTCACAATTACCTTCTAAATAAATTTATCTAAGAAAGGCCTATTATAATACTTTATAAAAAAGTTTATAGTTTCCTAAGAAATTAGAGAGTCGAAGTTTATAAATAGCTTTATATAGTATATAAAGGCGTAGAATAGCTTATTCTTCTTTACTAATACTCTTCTATTATTAAGACTTTAAATAATATTATTTTAGAATTATATTAAAATCTTAAGAGTAACCTTAATCTTATATATAGGTTCTATCTTATTAAAGGTGTTTATAAAATAGATAGGAAGTATATTAGTAATATTTAATATTAGAATATTAAGATAAGTAGTAACTTATTTACTATTAGAGCCTTATTATAGTAGATCCTTTCTAGTATATAAAGTAATTAAGATTATATCTAGAAAAGATAGTATATTAGTAATAATTCCTATAATAGTAGCTTATTACTCTTCTATCTACTATTCTAGTAGATTTTTTATCTTAGCCTTTTTCTTTTTATTACCTCTAATAATTATCTTACTACTATTTATACTAAGAATCTATTTTCTAGTATTATTATTAGATTTATCCTTATTATCTAAGATATCTTTACTAAAATAATACTTATTCTTAACGTTAGGTCTCTTATATTTAATATATAATATAGCTTTAAGATTAAGGAATTAGACTTTAATATAATCGCCTTTTTTAAGATTCTTATAGATATAGCACTATATATCGATAGTAGTAATCTAGGCCTTATCTCTATTATAATCGTATTATAATAGTTTTCTATCTAAGCGAGAATATAAGAAATAGCTACGGTGAATTCATTTAATTACTAATCTACGGCTTCCTTAGCTATAATCTCGAACTTATTATAAATAGTATAAGCTAGAAGTATATATATATACTTATAGTTATAAAATATAAGAATATAATATAAATATTTATTTATAACTCTTAATAGTATCTGTTCTAGAATCTAAAATAGATTATCTATACTTAATTAGCTAGAAATAAGCGTATTTTTAATCTAGAAGTTATTAGAGTTCTTTTTCTTATTAGCTTCGATTTTAGTACTAATAAGAGAAAGGTTATTATAGTAGTTATTAATAATAAATATAAATTTAAGAATATTCTTTTCTATCTAAGTAGTCTTAACTTTATTAACGAATTATTATATTATTTAACTATAGTTTAGATTAACTATAAGAGGAATATTAGTATTAGTAATATTAATTATATCTGCCTTAATATTAATAGTAATAATCTTTATATCTTCTAGCTTTTTAAAGTCTAGCTTCGAGAAAGCGGCTAGTAGGCTATATTTATTAAGGTTCTAATATATAAAGTCTTTAATAGTATAGGCTCTCTAATTAAGATAAGTCTTAAAGTAAGTATAGTTAAAGATATTAAATCTCTTTTTATAAGAGACGTCTTTATCGTCTTATATTCACTTATTATTAAGAGTGAGCTCTATATTAAAGTAGATATAAGGTTCTAAGTACTAGAAATAAAGTCGTTTTAAAGAGGCTAGGATACTATTGTTACTAAATAACTTAACTTAGTTAAGGAGATAGTATAACTTACTATTTATAGTAAATACTATCTTAAATTTAGCTCTTATCTTTATAACTTTAAGAATCTTCTATCGTTTCTTAAATAGGATATATTCTAGTTAGATAAATCTTAACTTCTTACTCTTTTATTTATTATAAGTAGTAACTATTTCGTTCTTAGGTTTAGAGTCTCTACTAGTAGCTTTAGCGTTCTAACTGTTAATAATAATAGTAGGTCTATTACTAGTAGAGTCCTAACTACTAGTAGTAGTAGTAGGTTCCTTTATATTATTATTAGTAGAGTTCTAATCGCTAGTAGTAGTAGTAGGCTCTTTCGTATTATTGTTAATAGAGCCTTAACCGCTAGTAGTAATAGTAGGTTCCTTTATATTATCGCTAGTAGAGTCTTAATCGCTAGTAGTAGTAGTAGGCTCCTTCGTATTATTATTAGTAGAGTCTCTATTCTTAATAGTAATAAAGAGTGCCTTTAATATATAGCTAGCCTTAATAATAGCTTCTTTATTAAACTAGATTATAGTAGTAGACTCGTTAATAGCTAGAGTGAATTTATATTCGCTATTATTAAGTTTATAAATAAATAGAGAGATAATAGTATCTAACTCGTCGCGCTAAGTTATTATAGTAACCGCGTTGTAGATAGTATTATAAGCGTAGGCTTTACTATTAATTAAGGTACTAGTAGTAGTGTCTATTATAATTCGTTGTTCTAGGAATAGTATTATATTACTAAGAGTAGGAAGGTTATTATTATTAACTATAGAGGTCTTAACTTTACTTTTAAGGTTGTTATTAGAACTAAGTATATTAGAGAGTATATTCTTAAAGAGTTAGTAGTTATCTATTATAGTAGAGTAAGCTATAAAGTCGATCTTATAGTAGACCTAGTTTAGGTTATCTATAAAGACCTACTTAGTAAAGCGATCGCCTACTATATTAATAATAGAAGGTTAATCTAAGAGGTTTATAATTAAAGTAATTAAGATTTCTAGATTAATAGATTAAAAGGAATATAATATAAAAGAGTTATATATATTTATATTATTAAGTTAAATTTATTATAGTATAAAGTTAATAAGAGAATAAATTCCTTAGTAAGGTATAATAATATTAAGACTAAAAATTAGACGTTAACTAATTAGTATTATATAAATTTAACGTTACTACTAAATAGTAAAGGTGAATTTCTAATAAATACTTAAAATTAATATAATATATAAAATTTAAGTAATTATAACTTATAAGAATAGAATAAAAAATAGAGAAGCACCTACTTCTTTAGAGAAGGCTTATAAGCCTTTTACTAGGAATAGTTATAAGTATTATAGATATAGATACTTATAGATCTTACTAGTTTACTCTTTTTAAGAGGTATAACTAGTATTAAAACGTAGTTTAACGTCTTTTTAGACGTTACTCTATTATAAGAAGGCTTTACTCTATTATAAAGAGGCTTTTATCTTAATATAAGAAGGCTTTACTCTATTATAAGGAGGCTTTACTCTATTATAAGAAGGCTTTAAACTTAGAGTATATATTCTTCTTTCTTTTCTTTTTATAGACTAATATAACTAATTTAGCTTAATTCTATATTATTAATACTAGCTTCTAAGTAGTTTTCTTATAGCTTAGCTACTTAATCTTATAGTATAATTAGTATTACTCTTTTAGAGATTTACGTATTTCTTATTCTAGAATATCTTTAATAATAAACCTTTCCTTCTTATTAATAGTAATTAGTCTTAGCTTAGATTAAGAACAAGTATATAGATCATCGTTTACTAGTTCTAGGTATTCGACAGATATAATAGAGTAAATCTTAAGCTAATTTAGTAGCTTAATTTTAAAGACGAGGTTATCTACTAGCTATATAATCTTAAAAGGTCTTAATCTCTAAAAGAATAGCTTTATATAATTTTAAAAATAGTAACTCTTATCTTGTTTTTTTACTATTTATAAGTATACTATACTACTAAATTTTAGAGAAGTATGTTTATTATTATAGTATATCTTTATATAAGCTTAGGCTATCTTAACTAACTATTTTACTTAGTTTTATAAGGATTTATAATAAGTTAAGAAGTCTAGAATATTCTCTCTAGTATTAGTACTAAGCTCTATCTTTACGTCTCAGCTATATAGTAAGAAGAAGAGCGTTACTCTAGTAAAGGTATTAATAAAAGAGTTAAGTAATAGCTAAATAAAAGATATAAGGTCCTTCTAGGTCGACTAGTTATATACTCTACTAATAGTATATTATAAGGTATAGACTACGGTTTAATTAGTACGCTCTATCTAACTATTACCTACTAAATAGTATATAGTAATAAAGCTTAGGTTAACTTTTATAAGCTTAAAAAGCTTATACTAGAACGCTAATTAAAACTTAGAGTTATAATTAGATATTATACTATTAAATAGACTCTAATCTATATAAATATATCTAAAGTATTAGATAGCCTAATTCTTAGTAGTATTAGTATCTTTATCTATTAAGAGCTTTACTACTTTTAAACACTTATAAGTAATAGTAAGTATCTTATTATTACTCTAAATAGAGATTAAAAGGCTATCTATAAAATCTAATAATAGTACTTTCAAAGGTATTATAAGATATTCGATTAGCTAAAGAGACCTCTAAGATAGAGTATTAGAAGGCTTTACTTATTAATATATTAGATAGCTCTTTATATATTCTATAATCTCCTAATATAATCTAGGATAGAAGACGTAACTTTTTATATATTAATAGATTCTTTTAATTCTAAAGTAGCTCTTATTATTATAGGTAAGAGATAAGAACTTTCTTAGATATACTTTTAGTATATAAAGAAGCTTATTAAAGAATAGTAGCTTCCTAGTAAGCTTAAAACGAAAGCTTTCAAGAGTAGTTACTAGCGCTTTAGTATACTTATTATCTATATATTATTTTAATATCTAGGCAAATATAAGCTTTAGAGATTAGTCTAAAAGTAGCTACTTTACAACTTCTAATAGTAACTCTTTAGATATAGATAAGGTTATGACTTTAGATAGAAAGGCTTATATAAAATATATATTAGATTTAATTATAGCTTCTTTTTAAGATAATAGTTTTAGCTTATTATAAGATAATCTTAATAGAGCGTCTATATTAATATAGGTCTTATCTATATAGTAAATAATATTTATATACTGTTTATAACGAGATAAAAATAATCGCTAGTTTTATAGCTAGATTAACCTTTTACTCTTAATAGAGCTGTCGTTCTTAAAAGCATCGATAATAGCTTAGTAATTAGTAACTACTATAAAATCATTACTATCTAGGTATTATAATAACTTTTTTAAAGCTTAAATAAGTACGCTAGTCTCTAGCTTTATTAGCTAGTATCTTTCCTCTATTAGTAATAATAATTTAGAAAGGTATAAGATAGAATACTTAACTCCTTTATTATCTATCTAATATAATACTACTCTATAACCTATCTCTTTACTTCTATTTATATATAGCTTAAAGAGCTTTATAAAGTCTAGAAATACTAGTATAGATATAGAGTATAGCTTATTTTTAAGCTTTTTCTATATAGATTTACTATTATTAAGTAATTTAGCTAACTCTAAGTCTATTATAAAGGACTTTATTATATATCTTAAATAAGTATTACAATCTTTACTAGAAATTAAGAAGCCTTTAAACTCTAAGGTTTTTAGCTTAATTAATAGTATCGTAATAGCTAAGTAATAAGTAATAAATTTATAGTAGTATCTAAATAGCCTAAGGCTCTTTTCTAAGTTAGATAAGATATAGAGAAACTTTATTACTCTTATTACTTTAACTTTATCTTCTATTATATATAGACTATATTATAATATCTAATAGCCTAATACTTATAATCCTAATTAAGCAAAGTAGTATTTTAATAGTAAAAGAGTAACCTCTAACTTTATAAGATAGTAGAGTACTTACTTTAAATAGACTAGATATTCTTCTAAAGTCCTTAAAAAGATAATAGTATTATTAATAAATATATATATAAATTACTAGAGTATATCTTTAAACATGTCTTCTATATAATACTAAAAGAAGGCAGGTAATATAGCTAGCTCTATAGTACTAATAGTTAGTCTTTCTTAGCCTCTATAGAGCGTTATAAAGGTCTACTTCTATCTATTCTTGAGATAAGTTAATTACTAAAAAAAGCTTTTTATTATATTAAGTATAGAAAACATAGTCGTGCTATATATTACTTATAGTATATTGTTCTACTTAGATAAGAGCTAAGCGTCTATATATAGTTTAGTATTAATTCTTCTTAAATCTACTACTATATAAGGTTTTCTATTACGCTATACTATAAATACTAGTATAGAGGCTAGTAAAGGTTCTCTTAGAAGTACCTTTTTAATAACGCCTACCTTGATTAATAAGTTAATAATACTATCTATCGCTTCCTTATCTCTTTTTAATAGACTATAAAGAGCTTACTTTAGGTTCTTAATATCTACCTCTTTCTTAAAAGAGATAAGTATTTTAATTCTATTATTAAAGTAACTTAACTTATTATAGAATAGCTTAGCTTCGCTTTAGATAACGTCTCTAATCTTAGCTTAGTATTCCTCGCTCTACTCTAGTCTAATATTAGCCTAGAAAATGTTAATTAAATCGTCGATTAGTTATATAAGATAAAACTAACTATTAGAATATTTACTTTTAGGCTATTCTAGTACTAAGAGCAGTCTTTTAAATACGTTAATAAGGTTAAGGTATATAGAGTAATTAGCCGATAGTAGCTCGTCTAATAGCTTAAGGAATCCTAGCAACTGTTCTTTTATAATTCTTATAGAAGTAATACTAAGGTTTACGAATATAAGAGGTTTTTAATCTTTATTAGTAATTATATATATAAGGCTTCTAAATTAGTTTAATACTAGGCTACTTTTCTAATATAGCTTAACTATATACTCTTATACTAATACTAGTAACTTCTTACTATAATAAACGCTAATATTCTAGTCTTATATAGGATTAACGATTATGTCTTCTATTATATAGATTGTTATATGTTTAAGCTCTTTCTCTTCTTAATCTAATAGATAGAAGATACGGACTTTATAACTATAGTAATCTAGATAATTAATACTACGTTCTTTCGTCTAATAGAAGTTTAAGTAATTTAGCTTTAGAAATAAAGTACCTGTTAGTATATTATAGCCTAGCTTATTAATAATATAGAATTCTACTTTAAAGAGGAACTCTTACTTAGAAGTATTATAAATAATAAAAAGGATCTTTATAAAATTTTAAAGCTTTTAAGCACCTTTTCTAATATCTAAAAAGCTAACTACGTTTAGTCCTTCTTCTATCTTAATATATAGAAAGAAATAATCTACTATATATTTAGTTATAAGATTTATATCTAAACTAGTATTTACGTAAAATTTAATATCCTAGTCTAATAAAGTAGTAAGAATATACTTCGTACTTACGTAGTAGTAATACTAAGTACTATTTATAAAGTACTTACTATCGCTCTTCTATTTCACGTTAGAGACTATGATTTTTTTAGCTCTTTTATATAGTTAATTAGTATATAATAGCTTACTAAAGAACTCTATACTATCTAACAAGGCGTCTATTCTAATTATCTCTTTGATTAACGTATCTAAGAGTAATAGAGTTACTAAGCTCTTTGCTAATAGATTTATAGAAGATAGAGAAAGCAGAGTAGTAGAAGAGAGTATATATATTATATCTGCTTCCTACGGTATAAGAGAATCGAGTAGAGCGGCTAATATTAGTAAAATACTAGACGTAAATAGAATAGGTGATATTTCGGCTAGATAGCTTATTTTAGACGGTTTATTATTTTTAAATTTTTTTAGGCTTTCTAGTACTAGGACTAGTAATAGGTCTAGATTAGGTAATAGTAAAGATATATAATTTTCCTATTATACTATAATATTAATATTAAGTAATAAGGTTATAATAGGAATTCTTATAAGTAGCTTACTACTCTAGAGTAACTACTATATTTGTTTTCTAAATCTAAATTGTCTAAACTAATATATAGATTAGTCTTAAATCTATCTAAAGCGCTGATAATTATCTAGTATATATACTTGTTTATAGCTACTAGGTCTAAAGGTTTAACTTCTTTAAAGTACGCTAGAACTATAGTAGTGCTTATAGATTACTATAACTGCTTTTAACTAGTCTCTAAAGAGAGTTAAAGTAGCTATTACTATTACTACTATTCTTATATAAATTAAGTAGCTACTCTTAGTATAAATCTTAGTTACGTAGACTATATAAGCTATATTAGTAGAGGTATCTAGTAGTTTTAAGTATATAGAAAATTAAAAAGCTGTCTACTAAATTACTAAGACTAGGCTAGTAGGCTAAATCTAGGCTACTTAAATTATTATAGAATAAAGAGATTAAAGAGTTACTTATCTCTATTATTCTAATAATTACCTCGAGGGTTTTAACTATATCTATTATTACGTCTCTTAAAGTTATTATTATTATGCTTCTTAAAGTTATTATTAACTCTTTTATTATCTTACTTCTATTCTATCTAATTCTCTTAGTCGCTCTTACTTAATTAACCTTTACTATACGATTTAGACTTCTTAAAATTTTTCTTTAGTAATTTATTCTTCTTACTAAGTATCTTGAATTTCTTATTTTAGATAGTCTAAAATACTTATACTATAGACTTTATAGTATATATCTTCTTTTTAAGAAATTCTAGTATATTACTAAATAGCTTTAATATAATTATAGAACCTAGTATAGAGTTAAGTCTAGTATAAATTCTATATACTAAGTAGTCTTTATTAGTAAACCTAGCTTTAATATAGAGCGATTGCTTTTTTACTATATATATCTAAAAAGAGTATTAATTCTTAAATTTAAACTAAAATTCTTCTTTATTAGCTTAGACAAGTAGTATTAATATATTCTTTTAAAACTATTCGCTTATCTAGCTTCTAAGCTCGTCGTAGTCTAAAAGTATTTAAGTCTTAGTATTTAATATAAGTCTATTATACTAGACCTAGACATTGTCTATTAGAGCCTAGAGTATAAGGCTTAATATTATCTTCTTACTATAGATCTATATAAATCCCTTAACCTAGCTAAACTATAATATAACTAGTGTCTTACTATTATATTCGATGTCTCTTACCTTAAGATATAGTTAATATCGTTGTTAGTTATTAGAGTTCTATTACTTATATTTATAAGAGAATCTATAAGAAGATTAATAAGAAGATTAATAAAGAGTTCTAGATAAAGATTTACTAAGATAAGGGTTCGCCTATTTTAGTCTAGGTTAGAAATAGATAAGAAGCGTTATAAATTTATCTTCTATAGCTAAGCTATCTAGTAATTTAAATAGTTATACTATACTAGCCTTAAGATCGTTTAAGAGGTCGTCTCTTAATAAGTCGAATACTAACTCTACGTCCTCTAAGTCCTCGTCTATAATAAGCGGTTAGAGGTTCACGTACCTAGTAATATCCTTAGCTATCTTATTTACTATAAAATCGATAATTATAGTATCTCTCTACTAAAGCTACCTAGTATATAGTACCTTAGGTTCTACTATTATAATAGATCTACTACTTAAGAGTAGAGTTAGGAGCTTATTAATCTTATTAAAGAAGTCTAAATTGATAAACTCTTGATCTAATAGAAGAGGCTTTAATTAATATAAAGTAAAAGCTATTTAAGGTATAGGATTAAACGTAGCGGTAATATCTACTAGTTTAAAGGCCTTAGAGTAAGCGTTAGAGCTAGGGATTAAGCTAAGATAACTTAAGGTAAAGCTAGAAGAGAATAGTACTATAGACTCTTCTCTAATTATAGTAAAGTTTAAAATATTATCTCTACTAATAATAATTAAGTCTTCGAGGATACTAAGAGCTCTCTCTTCTTAATTAGTAATTATAATATCTAGGTCGTTGTTAAGATTTACTTCTTCCTTATCTCTTCTAGGTACTAGTCTCTAATATATAAGCGCTTTAATCTCGTTAAGTCTATTAGAGCTTATAGAAACGAGACTAGAGACTCTTAGAATATAAGAGTCAACTAGTATAATAGATATATCTTATAAATAGTATATATAAGGAGCTAATAAGGTCTATAAGGCTTATAAAGCTAGAGTACTTAGCAAAGCTTCAAGAAGCTTAGAAAAGAGGTTTTTAAATATAATAGATTATTCTAATAGTATTAAAGATAGAGCCGATTCTACTAGAACTCTTAGAGTAAGCTCTTTTATATATCTACTATTCTTTTAGTATCTGTTTTATTCGTCGTAGTAGCTACTATGTTTGTCGAGAATTTTTTTAGGTTTAGGTTTTACTAGTACTTCTTCTTTCTAAGGCTTTCCTATATAAATTATAAGTAATATATATATATAGAGCGGAATAGGTATAAGAGAGGTATCCTTTGTCTTTCTTACTAATCTACTAGAGATCTAGGAGACAGTTATACTTATTACTAGACAGCGTATATACTAATAGCTAGATTCCGATTAAGTGTTCGAATTATAAGATTAGGAAGTGGACAAGAGAGGGAGAGGTAAGGGTTATAGGTTATAATATAGTTAGTAGAAGGTAGAGGCTTAATAATTATAAAGGAATTATATATAGTTCGAATTTAGAGTATTACTACTATGTAGTATAAGAGATAGATTATAGATTAGGAGCTTATAGCTAGGCCCGATGAAATACATAAAAGTAATCTCTTATGTAGTGTAGTAATAAACGTCTAAAGAGAGAAGGGGAGAGTGCGAAGCACTCGTAACTATCTACACCTACAGGTCCGCCACTAGTGTGGTCACGTGTCCTTCCCGCAACAAAATATCAACACATCCTCTGGTGTCTGCTCACTCATATACCACCAAACATGTTTGCGCTCTTCCCCAGCAGGTTTTTGAATCCAATATCCTTCAACCCCAGGCCCAACATCAGGTTAAGAAACAGCGAGCTAATCATTTTAGGAGACTGCTGTAGTATTGGCCACAACTACAGGGCTTCTCCGAATAGTCTTCAGTGGCCTCCAAATGTTTACCGTCTTCCAGTGTTTCTTGTTCTCGATTGCATCTTTGTATAATTCCGGACAATCCCAGTTGAAAAGAACTTCGGGCAAAGTTCGACGTGACATCGGGCAAGTATGTAAGCGAGTATACTCAATTCCCAGCTCGTAGGTCGCGTTTCTAACTTTCCAATGGATTACTTTCACCGTTGAAGGTCCAAGTCTTGAGATTTAAATTTCAGTAACGAAACTCAATTCTTTGCTTGGCAAACCAACTCGTAGATGGAGTAGAGACGTACTGTTCTTGCAAATATTGTTTTAGTAATGGTACTTCTCAACCACCTGCGAATTAACGGTGTAATTGATATCGTTCGGTGTACTCAAATTCCCATACTGAAATCCGTTTTCCAATTTGAGATGTTCTGGTCGGTTTGTCTGATATTGTGAACCATGAAGTGTTGTGTATCGAGGAAGTCAGGATGGTGCAAGAACATCTTGGCGTGAGTTGGTATGGTTCCATTGCTGTTTCTTTTAACGTAGGGAAGCTCTACGCTGGGAGGAAGAGATTTAGCGGTGGCCATCTTACAGTGCAAATGTTTTATTTTCTTTTGGTGGAAAAGAAGCTGAAATTTTGGTGCGGTCGCACATGTCTATGTACTTCGGAGGCAAATCGATTGACATGGAGTAGCCTTTGTTGAAGATAGAAACGTGGCTTCCGAAACATTAATTACACTGCCAGCTGGTATAAATTATTGGCCCGGCGCAGAGCTTTTGAATTTCGAAACTGAATAATATAATAAATAAACTTCACATACATTTCGGTAGGTTGTAATATGAGAAAGATCACCTAGTTCGCAATATCTGACAGGAGCTGTTTCTAGTGTCAAGATACCACGGTTAAATATGGAGGTAGCGACTACACATACCAAGTAGCCTGTTTATCGGTATTCTGTAAGTGTTATTCGGGAACTTGCCGGAAACGAAACTATAATAAACTGTTTCCATAAAAGTCTGGAGATCTATCTCTTGAGCTAGACCGAGTTAGCTCCAGATCTCGAGATTGGGGTAATGATGCTACGTAATATATTTTTGTTGCTTATCACCTCTTAATAATGATTGCAGTGAGAAATTTTGTAGAAGAATATATAGCTTGATACTGCAAAGAGTTGCACCCTAGTGCCACCAAAAAAGAAGTTTTATATAATGAACCAATTGACTTACACAGAAGAGCGTATAATTAGTGGCTTTATTAATAGGCATTTTTAATTTGCAAAACCTTTGTGGCGCCAATTTTTGTACATACTCCTCACGTCCGCCTGAGATGGGGGGCTGTCTCATGACCATAAGCTTAGTCCCGTTGTCATACAAGGTTCTCCTCGCAGCTTGTCCTCCAGTATCATCAGCGCTCCCGAGGATAGGCATCACTTCACTTATATTAGTTGCAAAATAATCCCTTGGTTTTCCCGCGTACGGGCCGTAAAATGTATACCTTAACTTCTGGCAATGGACAACTTTAGGGCCTGTTTGGCTCATGCATATCTAGGATATACACCACTAAAAATCAGGAGGTAATATATATATATATATATGCACCAATTGTATATATGCACCAGTGTTTAGCATACATATTTAAAAGTGATGTAAATCCCTCGTTTAACCTCGTATATCTTGGTGCATATATGATTAGGATATGCACCACCAAAAAAAGTTTTAGACCTCTAGAGGTGTAAATCTTCAAAACTTTATACATATATGTTTTTTTACTACTATTAAGACACCTATCTATGCCACATACAAGGATATGCACCAGGATATGCACCACGAGTCAAACGTTTACTTAATATATTAAGAAACAATTGATGATATGCACCAACTTATACGAGGTCACTATTTAGGGCATCTCGTCAAATATCCGTGTATATATTTAAATACTTTATGCGAGCCAAACAGGCCCTTACGACCAACATTCCAGGTTCACAACAAGGTACCATTCCAATTTCATACACAACATCCATATGCCCGCATTCTCGTCTGCTGGTGAAATGTTTGGATGCATTATTACCATATTAAGCCTAAAATCCACTCCTCTTCTGATGGCTGGAAGATGAAATCTGGTTCCTCAAGATAAAAACGCGGGGTACATATATTAGACAATTTATATAAATCGAAATCTGGATAAGATTGCCTCGCTTGCCGATCAACACCCACTACAAAAATGTAGTTTCCGTCAAAGAGTTCGCCCAACTGGGGATATTTTATCGAGTCTCGAGACTTCTTCCCGAAGAAATATGAAGCTCGGAAGGGGGATTACAGCCTTTGTTGCAATTGGATTTGCACAAGCGGCCACGACAATCAGCTCATTGGCACGAGATACCTCGCGCGTGGAATCCATTCGAGAAGTGAAGGATTTGCAACGAACCTTTGCACAGCTGGCTCAATTTGGACTATGGAAAGATATGGCGAAGCTTTTTGCAGACAATGGTACCTTGAAATGGGGGGATCAATCCGCCACAGGCATCTCCAAGATTGAGAACTGGTTACGAATCGATGCTGGGAGAATGGATGGAATTCGGCCAGGGTCTCTTGACACATTGGTTGCAGAGCAGCCTTTGGTATCTTTATCGGTTGATGGCCTTAGTGCCAAAGGTCGTTGGAATGGTCTTCGCTTCATGGGAGATGGTGAAGGAGGAACTCGGATTCAAGGTGGAATCTATGAGAGCAAATTCATTTTCAGCGGTGATAGGTGGAAGTTCGCTTTGCAACATTACCATCCGCTCTATGCCGGTCTGTACGTTGAAGGTTGGCGCAACGTTGGCGGTTCTCTTGCTGTTGTTCCTTACCACTTCACACCGGGATCCACGGGGGTACCAATACCACCTACAGAAGGAGAAGTTCCCATTACAACTGCAACGGCAGAAGATTTGGAACATCGGATTTCCAAGCTGAACGACGAGGACGAGGTTCGGAACCTGCAGAATTCCTACGGTTACTACGCGGATCGTCGAATGTGGACAGATATAGTGGATCTTTTTGTTTCGAATGCAACCGTCACAGTGCATGGTGTTGGCACTTTCACTGGGCTGGCTGGAGTTCGTCAGGCATTAGAGAACGGCATGGGACCTGAAGGTTTAACTCAAGGAATATTGAATGATCACCCAATGTTCGACACCATTGTTGAGATCAATCCGAACGGCAAGAAAGCCATCACACGAGGAACCGAAATCGGCATGGTGGGCAACGCAAATACACGTGCTGGTTTCTGGGAGTTTACTGTATTCCGTAATACTTTTATCAAAGACAATGGATTATGGAAGATGAAAGAACTCGATGTGACCCAAGTCATGGTTGCCAATTATTCGGTTGGCTGGGGTAATGGAGGAATCATACCACCTAACAATTTTGTGCCAGCTTTCCTCCATGTAGCATCGAGAAGTCTACAGTCCCCTACAAATGCTACGAATATTCCCTCCAGGAATGCCACATCTCTCGTGGAGCTTCAACGTCGGCTCTCCCGCTCTGCAGCCTTTGACGGAGCTGAGAATGAGTCAGCTGCTTATGGCTACTATGTTGATGACCTTAGGTGCGATTTGTGGGGTGCTCTCTTTGCCGAAAATGGACACAAGGCCTTCGCATTCGCCGGCTTTTACCATACCCGTGAGCGTGTAACCAAGGCCTGTCAAGAAGAATACGGCTACAATCACTCATTGTCAGATATGCGTTCGGGTATTAGTTTTCACTGGCGGCCGCAATCTGTTGTTCTCGTGTCTGATGATGGTCGTTCAGCCAGCCTCCGAGCCAGGCTTGTTCAACCTTCAACATCAATGACCAAAGCTGGAAGTTTCAATGGTGCGATATACCATGATCAGATGGTTCTTGAGGATGGCAAGTGGAGGCTTTGGAGTGTCACCGTAATCAATTCCTTTCCTTTCTACATTCCGTTGTTAGTACCGTAGTTGGGAATCTCGGCCATTCTAAGCGAGAAATGTGTCTTCTAACATTGTTGGTAGATTGACGAGTTTTACTTTCAGTCCACAGACTGGGCAGGGGGTTGGTCGGCGGCTAATCCTCGACCTCTCAATGCAACAAACCCGGCGCCTGGCAACTGGACCAAACGTTATTTGCCGGATTTAAGGCTCGCCGATGTTGGCGATCGAGAGGCGGGATTTATGGGGTCTAGTGGAAGATATATTGCATGGCCAGAAATTCAGAGAATGGTATATTTCTTTTTGTACCTTCCTTTGAACTTCCATTACCAGTGTTTGAGAGAATGATGCTTCGCCCTTGTTCGCACTTTTCGGCTCTTTTTCCAACAGGAAAACCATATGCTAATGTTTTTGTAGTGGATTGAATACCGCAACCCAGTGAGTGGAAGGGTACCAGAACACTACTGGCCTTACTGTGTTCCTTGTCAAGCCAAGCCTGAATGGAGCCTCTCTGCGAATGGCTACCAAGAGCCACCAACTGGGCCAGGAAACTCGACCAGTGGCTCCATGAAGTCAATCGTCACGCGAGAAGTGCCGTTTACGAAACCGAAAGATAGACGGGGCCAGTGAAAGGTAGGAAAACTCGAAAATTCATGAATCTGCATTAGTAAACAGATCTCCAGAGTGGGTGTGAAGGAGAGTTAGGGTGGTGAGAGAAGGGCGTGAAAAGGTTTAAATACAGCATTCAAAAATAAACGAGAAAGTTTTCACTAACCAAAGCATATTGAATTCAAGACCTGTGAACAGAGATAGCTCTCCCACAATACATTGTCTGAGCGGGACTTATTCTGTCCCAAACCACTATATTCCTATTAGAAGATAACTGAAAGAGTAAAGATTAATAACAGGTAATTATCATACGTCAATCCTGACATAAACATAATATGTTTCTGTTCGGAAAGTTGAGCAGAGCTGCTTCATCGGCAATTTTGGGCGAGTCAAGGTGAGTAAGGCCTCAAGGATCCTGAATCAGACTTCTATAAAAATAAATTACGTTACGCCATGGGCCACTACCCACGGCAAATAGATATTTCATTTAAAGAGAAAAGATTTGCTGCTATTTGCTATAAAAGTTGACTATGCCACTGTTCATGACCCGGATTCCCCCTCTGAAACATAACTACCGAGGTTCAAAAACCTCCTACTTGATACTTTTCTTCTCCTGAAATTCAATTACATCACCGTCCACCATATCATACACGTAGCCTTCTCTCAGTAGATCGTAGAATATGTCTTTTTCTTCTGATCCTACAGGTAGGTGTTTGCCCGCCTATAACATTTTTCTGGCTATTCTCAGCGTGCTTCCTAAGGATGACTAGCACGCTATACCCATTAAGATATAGATCAAGTTACCCGTTTGAACATGGCCCTCCTCTTATTTATACCATTCCTCGAGTCTAAACCACAGCATGTACCCTCCGACAGAAGTCGGTTATAATTACATTATCTCTGTTATTAATAAGATTACTTAAGTATACTGGCCCAGATCTCGACCTACCCTTTTTCACTACTTCTTTTCAAGTACGTTTATAGTATATAGGTAGAGTCCCTCTGTTTAGGTTATAACATGTCATTTCCATAGCCTATAACTATTAAATAGGTATTAACAAGTCTTAACCACTTTATTAAGCTTATTTAAGAAACCCTACATCGCTATAGTCCCTCGTTCTCGAGCTAGAAAGTCCGAAAGTATACTATAAATTTGCTATTCTATTCTAGACTAGGATAGAACAAAGGGCTTGCGAATCAAAGGCGTATTTATAAGGAATAGGGCAAGAGAGGGTATAAGGAGAAGAAGAAGGAAAAGAAACCGATTTCATAACCTCTACGATTAAGATCAATGCCGTAGAACGAATAGTTTATAAACCAAACAGTCTCGTTATAAGCGAAGAAACCGACTTCTTAGGAATTCTATAATGCTATCAGTGCTAAGAGTTAATCTAGGAATCTAAACTTATAAAGAAAGAGAAGGAAAAACCGACTTCATCATAAGTAAGTACGACTCTCGAGACTCTTAGGAAGGAAGAAGACTTTGAACCTCCGGTAAGCAAAAACGTCACTTCTCCTTACCGACTTTCCACGCCTCTCGAGTGTTACGATACTCGGCAAAGTTCTCTCCTATTGCTCCAGTCTTGTACACTGTATAGTTTCAGAGTCACTTCATGCCAGCGTATTACGAATTTTTCAAAGCGAAGCACGCACTCGCATAGTACGATTCAGGCTACGAAGCTATTTTCGAAGAACAAAGTGAAAAGAACATTTCTTATCCTACGTTATCGTATCATCAATTCGTTACAATTCATCATCCGACTCAGTCTCTGATCCATCCTGCACTGGCTTCGGGGGAGATTTGGCGACAGGCTTCGCAGCTGGCTTCTTCTGAAAAGGAAGGTCCCTCTTTGGTGGCAGCGCAAAGTCTTCAGGGGGAGCAGCAGCTGGTGTCGGTTCCTTTGAGACTCTCTCTTGGTTGACGCTTCTTCTCGGTGGTGGAGGCGGGTCATCATCATCCGAGGCTTCCGATGCTGTTGACTCGGTTCGTCTATCCTCCTCGATTTCCTCAACGTCCGATTTGTTGGCGGACTCATTCGCTTCATCGACTTCCATCTTCTCAAACCCTTCATCAGAATCACTGTCCACTACTGCGCCAACCTTGCGCTTTCCTGCTCGTGATGGACCAGCTGAGCGTGATCGACTCTTTCTTTGGCTCTCCACTTCTTCCAATCTAGCCGGGTCGATATTGGAACTTGCTAAAAGACGTTGCTGGTCCCTAATCTTAAGTTTCTTCTGATTTAGCAATAAGGAGAACTTTTCCAAAAGAGCATTGTCGTGTTCCTCCTTCAGGGTCACGAGCTCGGACAGGCTGTCCTCGAGCTTCTTGATTTGCGCATCCTTCTCCCATAAACGTGTTTTAAGAGAATGCAGCTCATGACTGGATTTATCCTTGGAGGTAATTATGGTGCCACACCAATCGAACAATGACAGTTCTACATTTTCAGGATCCTTGCCCTTCATGGAAATTTGGCCGAGTTTTTGCTGAGTGATGAGTTAGTACGTGATTCTGAAACATATAAGTTGAGGGATCTGGTGATAACTTGCTGTAATCCCTTCTACCCGCCTCTGGATGGTGATGGTGAGTGATTTGGCCTTCTTTTCCACCTTGGCAACGACTTCAACGTCTTTCATCACGGCCTCGTCTGCCGGCGGGACTCCTCGCAGGACGGAAAGGAGAATATCCTCCCATTCATCCTGAGTACCGCTGCCCAACTTTAGGGCTGATATGTCCGAATGCTTCACTAGAGAAAGCGAGATTAGCCCCCGCGTTAACGCATGATTTTTGGAGACCGGGACAGGGCCAAGGAGTGGCCTTCCCGGGCGATCATTCGGCTGACTTCCTTACCTTCAACCACGAAGACATGCTCTTCGTCTGTGCCAATCAGCTTCAAATCGAGCTGACGACGACCGGTCGAGGAAAGCTGGAGAAGGACAAACTCGGCATCTTGGTTGGTGTGATCTGGGTGGGGGAAGCGGAGGACGGTTGAGAAATCCGGTTCCATGGTTGTTGGAGTGCAGTTGAACTTGAGCACCACACCACGCTGTGACGTTCACGGGGAGTTTCTGAAACCGGATTAGTTTAAATTGGAGGACTTCAGTCTTCAGGTGTGCAGGTAAGTCCGTACAGTACAGTACGAGTACCTACTCGAAGTTGAGATAAGATTTCATCCGTGGGTTGATTTCGCTTTGGTGTTGATATATATCACTACGGCTTTACGATAAGGCAGCCAGAGTTGATGTTGATTGGAAGGCGCGACCTTGACGCGAGAATAACGAGGGAAGTCGCGGTCGTAAAAGCTAAAAGCGGCGGCGATAATTATACCACCGATTCAGGTCACCATTTTAGTAGTGCGGCTTCAGGTGATACTAGTAGATTTGAGAATTGCTTTAGAGTGAAGACAAAATACAGACAATTGTATTGAGTAATTATTCTGTATTCAGCCGTAGAATACGAGGTAGAGGTGAGCATAGAGAGGGTGCCGCTTTCCCTTCCAAGAATTTAAGAATTTGCAGTCAGGCTTGGACACGTGACCCAAACCATCTTTTCGTCTGTGCAGAGTTTGACCACCAGGCCCCAACTCAGGCCCCAACTCAGGCCCCAACTCAGGCCCCAACTCAGGCCCCAGCTCAGGCCCCAACTCAGGCCGCGAAATCTGCCTGCCGGCCCCAACCCCCAACCTCTCCCACCACTCCGACGACATTCCAGCCACCGATAGAAGATACCCACGATACGACTCCCGCACCAAAACTTCTGCGACCAACATTTTCACGCAAACCCAACCAATACTTACTACCACCAGCACCACCACCAGCAGCAGCAGCAGCACATACACTTGGCCAACCGCCAATTCGAGCTTCGATACACTGATCGCTCGCTCGCAGGGAGAGCGAAGGAAGGAACGCGAACGCACTAGCGGTAGCGGTAGCGGTAGCCGTGGAGGGATAGGAAAAAAACACACTACGGTACCGGACACGCCAGCAAACGACAACACAGAACAGCTGCATCTAGCTACCTTACCTACCTCGACCACAATTCAGAACACCACCCCCTCGTCACAATCGCACAGTCACACAATCACCAAATCCACATCCGGTGACTAGTCAGAAGATCCCCAAACTCAATAATTGCGACCTTCCACACCCTCGGCTCTGCCACCATGAACTTGCGACGTTGAGCAACGAGGCCATCAATGTGACTTGGCGTACTGGCCCTTCTACGAATCTCCCATTCACCCTCGGAGGGTACCAGTCCAAAAATACGCCGCTTCACCACCGGTCGGCACACAAAATCGTACAATGGAGCAATTGACTTTAAAACCGCGCAAGGCGGTAGTGGAGGCACCAGTGGAGAGTTGGGATGACGATGATTTGGATATTGGCGGCGACGACTTTACCTTTCGAAGCGCGTCTTTAACGACAACCACTACCTCCCATCATAGAGAATCAGTTTCGTCCTCGCGCATGTCCACACGATCGGATTTTGACTCAAACCAAGGGGACGAGGACAAGCAGGTCCATATACCGGGAGATGATGAACGATCAACAATAGATGCAATCGCAACCGCCAAACGAGCCGGCATCCCGATTCCTCAAAACGTACCATCCTCTGCATTGCTGGGGGGTACTATCAAGCGTTTAGGCGGACGAAAGCTCAAGAAGATTATACAGGACGATTGGGATGACGGCGATCTCGAGCTTCCGGGAGAAGGCGGATTAAAAATCAAGCAACAAGACGGTTCCAACTTCCCAGATGCTTTACGACAAGTCAGTGGAGGATCAATACAATCTAGTCCCATGAAGTCACTTCGACCAGCTCCGAAATTCAACCTCAGCCCGCAACCCAGTCTGAAACCGAAGCTTGCTTCTACAAATCTTCTCGACCAATTCCGGGACCAAGACGATGATGATTTCTTTGGTGACGGTGGTGACACGATCAAGGTCGCTAAAAGTCGACAAGGTCCTAAACTATTGCCTCTCGTCACCCCACCCACTCCACAAAAGGATGATGAGGCCGCGGAAGCTCGCGATGATTTTGAAAGCGATTTTCAATTTCCTTCCAACAGCGAACCACTCAAGCTTTCTGCGAGAAAAGATATTCCGAAAACCCCAGCCACTATGCACGATGACTTTGACGAGTGGGGTGAGGGTAGCCTGGGAACGAGATTTGGAGGTACTAAACGTGATGGCCGCTCAAATCGAAGTTCGTCGGCATCTGCCCTCAGCCCAAGTGTAGCGAGCTCCTTGACCGTCGAGAGCGAGGATGAAGGACTTGACGGACTCGTACTTCCAACTGGACCAATCCCCTTTGATGATATCCTGAAGAGAAGACAACAGGATCGCTCACCTGATCATACAAGTCCAGAGAAACAAGCAGCCAAGCGTGCCGAGGTCAAGGAAGATTTCCTCTCTGGTCTGGAGATTGGCGATGGGGATGTATTTGCTTCAAGCAAACTTACCCTCAACCGTAATGTCAAGATGAAAACCACCAGACAAACAAGCCCAACTCGACCAAAGACGGCAGTTTCGTTGACCTTTACAAACAAACCGTCAGCCGCGGCTACATCGCGCCTTCCTCGTCCTCTCGGTGGACATGAACGTGCACCTTCATCTCTGGAACCGGTTTCAGAGAGTGGAGGACCTATTCCCAATCGCAACCGTCGCTCTCAATCTAGACTTGGAGGACATTCAAATCATTCTTCGATCAGCAGTATCAATACACCTACAACACCATCGCATCCTACGCAACCGTCAACGCCACGTAGACGGGATCTGGGCTCAAAACAATCCAATCCCATCCTTCGAAATGAGCCAACAACCACCCATGCTCAACTATTAAAACTCAAGCGCTCGATGCCAACCATGCGATCATATCCACAATCGCCAGCAAAGCCAACGGGACGATATGAAAGACCGCCATCTCGTACGGATAGCAGCAGTAGAGCTCAATACATGTCTCGGCCCAAAACCCCTGTTGATCGCGACCGATCGGGAGCCGAATCAAGCATGTCTCAAGCTCGACGAAAGCCTGCGCCATTTCTGCCTGCTGGTGCTTCAAGTAAGCAGTCACAGCATGTTGCTGCCAAAACCTCTCGTCATTTCCGTCGAAACGATTCTGAATCGTCGAATAATAGTACGGAATTTCGTCCTTCGTCGCGAGCTGTTTCGAGGTCGACGATGAGGTCGCCAAGTCCGCGAAGAAACCCCCGTGGACCTGAGGCATTAGCTCGCGACGCCGCTGCGAAGCGACAAATCACAAAACCAGTTCGCCGAAGACACTTTGGTGATGGGTGTGAACTTGATGGTTTTGATGATCTGCCGACATCTCGCGATACCGAACAAAAGTTTGTCAAGGAGCCAATTGGTCGAGGCCCACCAAAGCTTTCCAATCTGAGGCAAAAACTTCAAGAGGTTCCACCTTCAAGAACAAGCACACCTGCTCCATTAACACCTTACTCGCCCGCCAGACAACGAGATGAACTACCCAGATTCGCACGTGATACTAATGCTAGTCGAATGGCGAGGGAGCATGCATTAGCACATCGTGCTCCTTCAGCAGCAGGAGCTCCATTGGCAACTCTTACCAATCAATGGAAAGCTAAAGTATCCGCGACTACAGGCTTGAGCACTGCAACAGCACATTCAGTGAGGTCGAAGAAGCCCAAAGGGCCACCACAAAAACCTCAACTGATCAAGCCGCTTGGAAATCTCAATAATCCTAAGTGTGAGTACTCTGTGACACTCACTTGATTCACATGCTAATGTTTCGATAGCCGTGAAAGGAATGTATTACAACCCATATACTTTTAAATGGGAAGGCAATGAAAATGACCTTTCCCCCTTCGATGGGCCTGCCTCGTCGCCATCGATAGCATCGATAACTTCCAACGCCTTCAAAGAATCGCTAAGTGTCTATCGCGAAAAGGAGAATACGACTCCTCGCCCAGCTCTTATCCAAAACGTCAACTCGTCTCAGAATGTTCAAGTCGTGGGTGGCATGGTCTTTGATCCTGTGCGCATGTGTTGGCTTAAGATGCCTCAGCAAGGACAAAATAAGAGCGACGCTGGCGATACAATGGATGGTTTCGATGCTTTGGACGATGAAGAAGATGTCTTCAAAGATGTCCCCGATCTAGAAGATTCCCCAACCAAGGAATCAGAAAGTGGAGGTGGCCGCAAGAGTGATGGTCTTAGCAGTCTCAAAGACGATTGGCTTGTTGGCGAAGAATTCGACGTGGGCCCTCAATTCGTTAAACACCAGCGCGAAGAAGAGGAGCGGTGGAGGAGGAAGTGTGAGAGGTGGGTTGGGGGCGATCGTAATCGTGGTGGTGACCTTTGGAGATGGAGTATTAGGGATGTGGTTAATGAGCAGTGATGATTTAAATCACTTGTTCCGAGCGATTCGAAATATATGAAATAGGGATAGCAGTACATTTCCCGAGGACGACAAAAAGTGTACAGCATTTGCAAATACGGCAAAAAGGGATTCATTTGGAGTTTTTTTATTCTTCAAAGGCATGGGCGTAAAAAGGGGGAAATCGGGCGAGCTTCTTTTTTTTTGTTGCTTTGGCTTCTTTTTGCATTCGTGTTTTGTGTTTTTGGGCGTATCCTTTCTTGCATCCTTACGTCTTTTTGGGGGCGGAGGGAATGGATGGGATGGGAGGGGATGGGATGAGATGATGATATGTCTATACTTTTGATATCCCCCTTGGGTGCCTTGGTTGAAGGACCTTCTTATTTTTTTGTTATTATAACGATAAGCGCGGGTAGAGCGAAAAGCGAAGCAGAGATGAGGTGGTTTGGATGTAGGTTAGCGTGTTGGGGGTAGGGAATAGGAGTTAGGAGGGGGCAAGGGGTTAGGATGGATGAATGCTATGATGTTAAATGTTTTCTTGTGTCTTGGACTCGTGATGTCGTGATTTGACGTGGTGCGGTGATGATGTGACGTATGCCGTGAAGCAACTATGTAGAGCAAGTTATGGTCACGCAATTGAAATAGGAGGTGTGAGTCTAGCGATAGAAATGGCCAGTTACGGTTACGGGAAACAAAACCTGAAGGGGAATCTGAAGAGAGAATTACGGTAACCATACCAAAAAAAATGTGCGAGACAATGCAAGGCGAGTTGAAGAATCTGGTATCTAACAGGATTATAGATAGATGTTATCATGTTTGATAGATATTTACAATCAACGCGCCACCTACTTACTATATTCCTATCATTCAGCAAAGCTCCCCCGAGAGTTAAGAGAGATGACCTAGTCCTTCTTTTTTCATCCACCTATGCGTCGTCTCTCTTCTAACATTTGAATCAAGGAACCTTTAATTGGAAGTAGGTAGACACTGTTGAGGCTTGTGCGCTGTTTGGAAGGGAGGGGAGAATGAATTCGGAGGGTGGGTTTCGGTGGTGAGTGGGCTTTTGGGTGTAACTTCTCTACTTGGTACTTTCACTTTTTTTCTTTGGCTTGGGGCAGAGGCTTAAAATAGGTAGTGGGGTTGGTGTTGTTGATGGTTCTTTTTTGGGGGGGACTGGGATTGGAGATGTTGGTGTTTTTTCTGTGAGAGGTGTTGGAAGGCCATTGGAATGACTCTATACTGGTTTTCGGAATCTGAGTTTGTGGTGTTTTTAATTGTTGGACCCTTTGGGGAGGGCGTTGGTTTTGTGGTTAGGGTGGAGAAATCGAGGGAGAGGCGGGAGTTGGGAAGGGGAAGAGAGGGTGTAGGGGGTCGAGACTTTTTTATACTTAAAAGAGAATTGAGGGATGGTATTTTTAGAGTTAGTTGGTGAGTGCAAGTTTCCAGTTAAGGATTATTTTATTTTAGAAAGAGAGTGAGCCCAAGTGTAGCACTTCCTGTTTATGGTTATTAGAATCTCGATATTCTCGTCGTGTTAAAGGGGACAGCAGAGTAGTTAGATCCGTAATATCCTGAATGCTTGCTGTGTAGGTTTAGTAATGCCTTGCTCTCAAGTCTCATAATACTAGCTGACTGTTGTTTTTGGTACAAAGAAGTTCGCACGCGGGCAACATTCTGAGTCCATAGTTGGACACGATACCATAAGGGAGTCTGACGGTGTTTTGTGGACCGCTTTTGGCAGACACCCGGCATCTAGCACACAGCGAGGTAGGTTTAGAGACGATTGTGGTATGGGTTACTAACCTAAAATACAACGAGAATGCACGACAAGGAAAGCCGTCGTGATTTCCTAAGAAATCTTCGCTCAAACGCTCCTCAAGGTTGGTGGAGATTGCGTACATGTATATACCCTGAGAAGGATCAGTTGAAGGATTGGGCTTCGGCAAGTGCGAAGGTCATCCATGTGTGTCAGCCTTTACGACCGGTTAAATGCTGGATAAACGTGTGTCAGCTTTTACGAGGCTTGAAAGTTGGAGAACACAAAATAAATAGTCTGGGGATTCGGGGAAGCTATTTCGAGTGAATTCTTTAGTCGATCGGTCGCTTTATTCAAGATGGTGTGTCGATTTGAGACACAGGAATTAAGCTTGAAAACTTGCGGTCGTAGATTTTCAGCCTCTTTTTCTCCCTCTTTTTCTTTTGGTCGCAAAGAGCCAGGAGAAGCGGAAAAACAAAGTAAAGGGCGACGAAGTTTATACACAATACTGTTTTAGATAACCTATCCTACTTGGATCTACTAGGAGAAAAATGAAGCGATTTCCGTGGCAGAAAGTAATTGTAGTTTTCCCTTTCTTGTGGACCTCTCAACCCTAACCAAACTCCCCCTTCAAGCTCGAATCGCAGGTAACCGTAGTAGTACTGTGCTTAATGTAATTTGTTACGACGCTGTTTAGATTCGTCTCCAAGTTCGTGTGAGCATTTTAGGATTTACCTTGGCGGGAAGGAACTCTCATCCTCAGAATTACGTCAAAAATCGAAATCATCAGGGGAGAGAGCTCGCTTGAGATGAGGCGAGACTTTGAGAAAGAGAGGCGCAGTTCAGGGATCGAAGGAGGATTCACAATTTTCTACTCTGGGCTGTTTCTCCAGCGTTGAACAAAACACTCATCTCGTTGGCACAGGTATCTATTTGGGTCAGTCGCATAGAAGGATCTATGGTTTTCCTACTCTGGGCAAGTTCACCAACATCGAACAAGAACTTCATTTCCTCAGCATAGGAATCTTCTTGGCATGTCGCTTAGCCTCGTGGTGCCGGTGGAGGATTTGATTGATTTTTCATCAGGTTTTGTTATATAGTTAGGATGGAAGCAGCTTCTTCTCCACTTCTCACTATCAGTTTCATTTTCATATTCCTTGATTCTTTCCTTTTTCAACCCACACTCCTTTCGTGCTTTTTACAAACAGTCTTTACTCTTCATTTCTACGCGACTACACTTTTTTTCGCTCATTTCTTTTTTCGAAGAATTTAAAACTCGAGTTTTTGGAACTTTTACTACAACTGCAGGCGACTACTTTCTACAATTCGACAGCAGACCCTAAGCAACATGTTTTACTCGAGAGAACGAATCATCGCTGCAGCTGCCACCCTCGCAACACTCGTTGGAGTATCTTCTGCCACCGCTTGCGATGATGGACCATTCTCCGCCCCATATGTCATTGGAAAAGCCGGAGGTGGTGGATCTTTCTGCGAAACCAAATGGCAGGACGGAAAAACCATCACTGGTATCGAAGTCTGGGCCGCAAAGTGGATGATTGAGGGTCTCCAATTTTCATACTCGGATGGAACCAAGGGCGCTCTTATGGGCTATACCACTGCTGATGGGGATCGCCATGCTGGTATTTTCTGGGACGAGGGGGACACTATCACCAAGATGCAATGGTGGAAAAATCACGACCAGAATGGAATTTCCAAGCTCATTGTCGAGACAAAGAGCGGAAAGAAACTGGAAAAGGGAAATGGACAAACTCGCGGTGATCCAGATGATATCCCAATCGGCAGTGGTATCTTGCTCGCCGCAAGGGGTTCAAACGGGGCCTGGATCAACAGCATCGACTTCCGTTTTATGGGTAATGTTGCGCAGACTGCTCTGATATCAAAGGTTAAGTATGATGAAGACATTAATGACTGGAACAAGAAACAGAAGTGAGTAATTCCAAAACAACCCCTTTCTGTTCCGGTACTAATGATAGATAGGGGTATGGATCTGCACGCCACTCTCACGGAAGGGTGGATTGTAAACCCGGATTTCAACAAGACGCAAGAGTACATCTTCGCAAAAGAGATCAAGGCGGAAGTGAGCAAGGAGCTTGCGCAATCCAACAAGAATACATTCGGTCTCTCTGTCGGCGTCACTGTTGGTGGCGGTGTCGAAATTCCTTTCCTTGCCAAAGCTACCGCCTCGGTTACCACGACGGCCTCATACTCCTACGAAGCCATGACCAGCAAAACAACAAAAGACACAGACACAGTTGGCTTCACGGTCACCGAGAAAGGAGTCCTTGCCCCTAGAACCGCAGTTTTGTGCACGGCAACCGGCGTCAAGGGAGAATTCAAAAGCAAATACACGTCTACAGTTACCGTTACAATGGCTGGAGGTCAAACGTTCGACATCTTACAGCCAGGCAGTGCAATGTCTACCGGATGGTCAACTTCTGTCACCTCTTGCGAGACCTTTCCTATCGCAAAGGCCCCAATGGATGCTATCACGGCTGCTGCATCGACAGATTCAGCACCCAAAACTGCATGGAAACGTTCCAGCTCCGGTCGCACTGTCCGTACTTTTGTTGCATAAGTCTTTGAACATTCAGTATGGGGTAGTGAGTAATACCTGGTATATACTTATATATATATATATTTGGCGGCGGCGGCGGCGAGGAATTACATTGCGTTGGAGTGTTGGCCTGTATTTTAGATCCATGTAGAACATAACTTTCTCGAAACCCCTTTTTAACTCCTCGCTTCTGTGCAAGTCAATTAGCAACTATTTGCTTCTGTCTTTTGTTGTGCTGGTTATAGTATCCCTTCCAAAGAGAGCACTGTTCAATGATTCTATAGCTACAGCATCTCAACCGCATCCAAGGGCAAAAATGGCTCAACAGTAAATCGTAACACGCACTTCTGAAAAGCGCTTCAATTCCGGGATCAGACCCAAGGAACGACGACGACGACGACGACCCGGCCCGAAGTTCCTCCTTCCTCCCATGCCAAACACAACACCAACGAAGCAGTTCATGCTGCAAGCGCGTGCACATCTCTCGCTCAAGGAAGGAACGACCAATGCCCATGCCCCAACAAAAATCTTTCAAACCCTCGCGTTCCATCACCAGTCCCTAATAATTATCAACAAACCCATTGTTACCGAATCCTTCCCATCGCTGCTCAAGTCTTCTCGGCAAGAAGGTTTCCCATCATTCAAGATATCTATCAACACTATCAAATAAATATCCACCTCCTCTCTCTCTCTCTCTCTCTCTCTCTCTCCCTCATGATCACGATAATAGAACAAACAGCTTTAGGTATATATCAAATCTTACCTTACCATTGTGACCAGAAAGACATTTTAAAAGCCACGCAATGAAAACATTCTCCTTTCCTAGACTGTATAACCCAGCAAAAACGATGTGTTAACAAAATATACGGGTACGATTATTTGGGCCACGACTTAGTTACGGCATCCTGAATCTACAAAAGTCCAAAAACGACGTAATCGCAAATAGCAAATCGCGAATCGTAAATCGTAAAATGTTAACTTTTTATAAGTAAAAAAGAGAAAAATTAAATTCCCTCTCCTCTTTCTCCCCCCTTCTCTCTCTCTATTTTAAGACTAGACGGTCTTAAATATAGCGATAATAAGTATTACGTAGTAAGTAGTAACATCGCTCTCTCGCTATCGTCTCCTTACTATCGTATCTTTACTACCTTTTACCTAACTCTTATATTATATTCTTTCTATTATTTCTAGATAAATAAGAGAGAGAGAGGATTGTTTATTACTTTAGCTAAACTCCTCTTATCTATAGTAAGAAAAACTTTCCTCTGAAATATTTGCTTACTCTCTCTCTCCTATACTCTTATCTATATTACTATCTATACTCTCTTAGTATACGTAATATATAAAAGAATAGAATAAGAAGTAAGAGAGTAAGTAGATAGTATAATATAATTTACGATTAGCTATAGCTCTTAGAGGCCTTAGTTATAGTTAGTTATAAGTTAAGCTTCTCTTTTAATAAGATTTTATAAACTATACGTTTTTAGAAAGAAAAAAAACTTCTTACCTAGATACTCTTTCTCTCTTTACTTAATAATAACATATATTATTATATTTTTAAAAATAGCTAATAAGAGCTCTATATCTCTTTTCTTACTCTATAAACTTTTTAGAAAGAAAATAGATACTTAGATATATATCTAAATTTTTCCAGGGTTTTAGTAGAATTATAAGAGTATAAAAGTTTTTTCTTATAAAAAGGAGAGTTTTAAATAATTAAGTATTACTAAGTTTGTTCGTAGTATACTTACTTAGATATAGTAATAAATAGAGAGGAGGTATAAGAAGATAGAATAGTTCTTTCTAGCTAAGTCTTATATCTTAAAGAGTATTTTAGTTTTCTGTTTTTTTTAAAAAAAATAAATAAGAGATAATTTTTTCTTCTAAAAACACACGGTTTATAAAATATCGTCAAAAGAGAAGCTTAACTTACAACTGACTATAATCTAGCTATAAATACTTAACTTTTACGATTTGCGATTTGCGATTTAGTCGTTTTTTAGACTTATATACTTTTAGAACACTCTATTAGTATAACTTATATATAATACTTACGCGTACTCTTATAAATTAGTATAGTTACTAATATAACATAACGAGTTAAAAAGCTATATATACTAAAGTTAGACTTCTATCTATCGTAATAGTAGTAAATAACCTACTCTTCTTATTAAACTTATATAAACTATAACACCTTCGTCTTTTAAAAGAAGATAGAGAATTATACTCTCTATAATTAAAAAGTATAAATAATATATTAAACACTAAATACTAAAGATAAAAAGGTATTATAGAGAGAAGTTATAATAACTACCTTATAAATTTATAGCTATATATACTAATTAGTAGAAGGTAATAAGTGAAACCTGCTATAGCCTAGTTCGTCTATTCTTATACTTCGAATGATTAAAAAAACGTGGTCTAAATACTCGTACTTAAATATACACGTCAGTCTATCCCAAAGAGGGCTAGGCATTATATAATTAGCTAGCTACGATTGTCGCTAGTTTTTTGCCGGCTTACCCGCAACTTACAGCTTACTCACAAACTTACAGCTTACTCGCAACTTACAGCTTACTCGCAAAGACCCCATGCTCGGACAAGACGTTTAATATCTCAGACCATCACCTTATTAACTTTCTTATTCAGAGTTTCCAGTCTTCAACATCTGTCTATCTGAGTAAATTTTTCCAGGTAAAGTTTTTCCGAGTAAAGTTTTTCCGAGTAAAGTTTTTCCGAGTAAAGTTTTTCCGAGTAAAGTTTTTCCGAGTGAAGTTTTTCCGAGTGAATACTTCACGCGTCGTGAAAGAAAGCTCCAGGAGCGTCGGAGATTTCAGAGAATTACTTGTCACTCACTAGCTTATTCGCAGTTTACTCGCAGTTTACTCGCAGCTTACTCGCAGTTTACACTCCCTCTACCCTCACTACCCCAGCTCTCCCATGCTGAGCAAATCACAAGGCCTGAGGTTGGTAAATAGCACAACGAGTTTTAGAGCAACCATCAACCATCAACTATTAACTATCAACCATACCATTAACCATCAACTATCAATTTACATCCTATCACCTCACAGAACCGCATCGCAACAACTTCAATAAAAATAATTCTCAATTCCACGTTATGTGCTTATTTCATTATCCCGTTTCATTATCCCATTTCGGTCTTTCCTGTCTGTGCAATCATGTATGTCATCATGATCGTGATTCATCAATCAGAAGAAATATGAAAAGTTTGCGTCAAATCTCCCATCAATCATTCTCCCATCTCCCACTCTCATGTATGATGTAATGCCAGCGTACCATCAGCCGTCAAGTATAAACAAAAGTAGGCGCCCGAGATACTATCCTGCCTGTATCTACACCCCCATCCCCCCATCGAAAAAGCGCCTCTCTCAATGTCTGCCAACTAGAGGAAAAACCAGGGAGAGAAAAAAAGAAAAAGTCCAAATGCTCGCTCAACTCCCAAATGCCAAATGCTCCCTCGCAATCAATTCGAAAATGCTCCGTTCATTCCTCCCTTCACTGTGCAATCATCGCCATGAATTCAAATGCGTAAAACTTTTCAAAAGACATCAGCAGGCCACTCAAAACTCTCCGCCGCACGAGTAAGACCTTGTTTCTTCTCCGCCATCTTAACAATCCCCTCCTTCCCCTTCTTGACCGCCGCAGGCGTAGGATGAATAATCTCTCCATTCGCAAGCTTGATACTCTTCGGCATCTTCGGCATAGGTGGGATATCCTCATCCATCATCTCAGTCTCTCCGTCTTCCTCTTCGTCGTTTTGGTAGCCTGCAGCTAGATTCAAGGAAGATTTCTTGTTGAGAGGGTTGGATTTGTTGTATTCCGACTCGACGGTCTCAGCAGGTGGCGAAACAGATTGTCTACCGCCTCTCTTCTTCGTAACTCGACTTCCGATGACACCAGATTTCTTGGCAGGCTCCTTGGTAGCGGGAGCTTTTTGAGTAGCGAGGCGAAGTTTCTGTGGGGGGCCAGCAGGCTTCTTTCTCAAACCACCACGTCCGGGCTTCGAGAACTCGGATCCTGTCTCGGACTCACTCTCCTTTCCAGGTTTGTAAAGACCACCATCATCAGCTAGACCCAAGAATGCATTCTTTCGCTTGCGGCCCTTTGGCGAGACCTTCTTCGATGCTTCGGCGGTTGGTGTTGGCTCTTCCTTGAACTTGACGTCCGAGGGAATTCTTTGCTTGGGTGTTGATGCTGCCTCTGAGAGCATTCTTGGCTTGGGGGTCGATGCTGCTTCGGGGTAGTCTTCGAATGTATCTTCCATCTCAACACTTTGAAGGAGAGAGTCTTGAAGAATGGAGTCTTGAGATTGAAAGGTTGCCGAGTTGGGTGCAGTATGTTGATCATCCACACTAAAAGCTCTGCCAATCTCAGATTGCTCATCATCCTCCTCGGGCTCGACGTAACCAGCCAAAAGTCGCTCCGAAGGAAGGGTAGCCAGAGCACCAGGTACGAATCGACTGTGTCCAATACTTCGAACAGGAGGAGCGAGTGGAAGAGGTTCGCTGAGAGATTCCGTCAATTGACGACGTGCTGCCTCGAGTTTGCCTTCAAGATCACTAACACGCTTGACAAGCCTTTGCTGCTTCTGAAGATCTGCTCGAGAAGGCATCTTTCTTGCTTGCGGATTACCACCACCCACCAAACTAGTGGCACTCTCACCCATGAAAGCATTCTTGATGTTGGTGAATGAAGCTCTCTTCAGACTGAATCCTTGCTTCTTGTCACTTTGAGGGACGGTAGATTCAGCTCGGACAATAGACTCAGAACGTTGAGCAGACCCAGAACGTCGAACCGAGGTGCCGCGACGACGAGAAACAGACCCTTGTACAGAAGCACCACGTTGTTCAGAGTAGTTGGAAATCGCTGGACTCGGTCCCCTACTAACGTCCCGAGTGACGTTTGGGTATTTTGGGTCAAGGTAGACTCTTCCCATTCGCTTTTGCTCGATTGGTGTGTCGGCCGAACGTCGAAGAGAGCGACCACGAGTATCAGACACAGAAGACTCCCGTTGGAAAGAATCCGCAGTAGCCTTATCAACGAATGATATTCCAGAATCATGCTTGTTGCGTGGACGTCCACGATCATTGTTCCTCTCATAATCCTCGTCTTGGAAAGCCGACAAGGTAGCATTGGTAAGCGGGAAATGACCCGACTCCTTCAGTTCCCTATAAAGTCTTCGAGCCTTGACTGCTCTCTCATCTAATATGCGTTGTTGTTCCAATTCCTCATCATATACGGCCGGTTGTGGCGCCTTGCTCCAAAGCTTCCAATTGCTAGGATTGAGGTTCGCGGCGATCGTCTTTCCAAACTTGAAGATGCTCGAATGACGAGAGGTTTCCGATCGATCTGCCTCCGAAGCGTTGGCATGCCGCATTAGCTTTCGTGGGGTAATAATCTTGCGTCCATCTCGGCCGTGTTGATCTACCAAGTCTTCATCCAAATAGGGACTAGGTGGGACCTGACTGGCTCGATCGTTCATGCTACCCTCCACGAATCTGCTAGTACGAGCTGGCGATGGTTGTCGATAGGAGTTATTCGGGGTGTTTCGGTGACTTAGTGGTGGTCTTGCCTCTGGGAGTGGCCAGGAGTCGCGGTTGCTGTAGGTTCGTTTGGTACCTGCAGCTCCTGAAGAGCTCTGGAATGAAGGTTAGATTTGCTTGCAAGGGAGGTTTTGCGGAAGAGATTTATGGGGGTACTTACTCTTCTGGAAGTCGACATTTTGTTCTCGCCACCAAACGCGAAAGGTGAAGGTGAAGAGGATCGAGTCGTGGTTGTTGGTGTTGGTGTTTATTTGAGGATTCAAGTCAACAAAAGCTGGCGCCGTAGGAGCACAGACCACTCTGCATTAGCGCTGTCGATATGTTCAAGTCAACACTACGTAAATTACCCGAAGAAACATTGGTAATTATCGTGTAGTTATCTCTATAAAGACCAGGAGAAGTAAGTACTAGAGCAAAGAGGTACAACCTATTCAAGTCTTGTACAACAAGTCCCAAATAATCCAAGCTGTGACGTACGGGGAGCTCCAGTATTTAAAGAAGGTAGCTAGACAACTCAGCTTCCAAAATAGTGAAGCTTCCTTCCAAGCACTCTCAATCATAAATTCAGCTTTAGCAATTCACTCCGCTATTATATCAAGAAATTACAATAATCATCAGTAAACAAAAGCTATTCTATCACTTCCATTCTATCCGTCCCAGGAATTAGGGGTCCAAACCCCCCCTCCACTGATCGCCCCCAAGAAGCCGAGGCCGAAGCCGAAGTTAAAAATTCCTTCTACCGCTTCTTCCATTTACTTCCCTCTTTCCAGTTTGGCCCAACTCTTACACTCTTGCTTCTGGAGATTCTAATATTACTATACTAGTACATCTGTACACACCTGCATCCGCGAACTCATCCATGTGCGGTACCGGCACAAACACGAGGGCGCCGTTCCCCGGATATGAACAAAGAACAAAGTGGAGACAATAACAAACCTATTTTAAGACCAAGGATAGGGGAGCTCCATTTATCAGTCACGTATCTTGGAAAGTAAGTCAACCATAGCAAGTATACACGAAACTAAAATTGTAAACGCTCTCTTTTATTTCATAGATTTATGTTATTCATTTCGTTCTCGTACCATAACATGTCAACCACCAAACAACAACAAAGTAAAAAAACAAAAACAAAAACTTCCCTACAATGGAAATCAAGACAGCCACCCATTCCATCCTCCCACACTCAGAGAACTTAGTCTAGAAACTAGTCCACACAACAAGTATTCCCATCCCTATTCCAATCCCTAACAGAATTTTCCCTTCTCATTCCCCCAATCCTCCTAAATTACACCAACAATGGTTTTTCTCTCAAAAACCACACCTCCAGAGAAAGTTATTCCTTTCCCTAAATCCAATAATACCGAAAGAACAAAAGAAAAATGTGCTATTAGAGGTAGCTCTCTAATGGGAAAAGCCAAAAAGCCAAGACTGATATAAAAAAACGACAAGTAGGGAAAAGTTGGTGTGATGGTGTGTGCGTATGCTTTTTGGCCCAATTCAAAATGTCGAATCCTGGAGGGTATCCACCACCAAAAAAGGATTCGAGCAAAAAATGAAGCCGAAACTCGTCATGCGATGCCGACAATGAAAATAGGCAAAACTCCCATCTCGTCATGGGTTGGTTGGTATGTATTGCTCCTCGCAAACGCCAGGACCACAAACGGTCCTTTGTCCCAAATCAAAAATCTCCCAGCGGTATAAACAATGTCCCATTCCCTCCAACCAAAAACGCCTCGGGTCGCCCATAAACGATAAAACATTCAAGCAAAACAGAGTCTGGTTCTAGAACTAGCATTGGAGATTGCGACCTCGGATGATTTCATGGTCTTTGAAAGGTTTCGCCCTCTCTTCTGAAACTGGTACGGGGTTGGAACGACCGGGTTCCCTTTCCACCCAAATTAAATTAGCACGCTTATAGACGAGTGGTCGTTCGCCATTGCGAGGTGTTTCTTCGGTATGATTATAGTCTGGGTCTACAGGTCGCTGTCCATTGTAGAGTGGTTGCTGTGCTGGGGTATTGTTGAATGCACTTTCAAACGGCCGCTTTCCCGTTGTAGGTTCTGGCGGTGGACGAGGATGATCTTGATATTGAGCATATGTTGACTTGACTGGTTGGTCAAAATCTGGAGTGATGTATGAGGTGGATTTGGGAGGCAAAGGTGGGCCGGTTGGAGAATGCATATCGTGCATCCTTAGAGGTGCAAGTGCAGGAGGTTGTTCATGAGATGGGTGTGTTCCAATTGGAGCGGGAGGATAATTTGGCCGCGCCAGTGAATAACTGCTTTCAATCGAGGGATACGGATGTTGATAGGGGGCCGAAGGTCTTCTCTGTTGCTGATCACGTTCGTACACCTCCCTTGGCTGGTTCGTCAAATATGAAGGAGCCGGTGGTGCATATTGTTGTGGCTGTGGCTGAATGGGAGGCGGCGGTGGTGGTGGAGGTGCCTGGTAATGAGGTTGATGCTGTTGGTACTGATTAGGAGGAGGAGGAGGAGGTTGGTATTGGTGTGAATGTGGTGGGGGTTGAGGAGCCTGTGGAGCAGCGAATTGGGCAGGCCCTTGTTGATGGTTCACGAGGCGAACATCTCCTAGATATCCATCTGGTCCAGCACGTCTATCCTGTAATGGTGGTGATGGAGACTGCTGTGGTGGGTAGCCAGGGCCTTGACCGTATTGAGGAGAATTCCATCCAGTTGTAGACATACGGCGTTGATCATCCATACGTCGTTGGTCATCGCTACCTGGAGTGACATTGGAGTGTTCTCGTGGATAAACTTCCTGCTGTTGTTCCATAGGGTGAGCTGGTCGAGCCCACCCATCTTGCTGTGGTTCATTGATGTGCTCATAATCCTCAGGAGCATTCTTCTCTCTCCTTCTCATTCGGACATCACGTCTAATTCGAACACGGCAACCTTGCTCAGCCACTACTCGGCTGAGTTGGGTGCTCTCTGAAAGACCCGGGAACTTCTTTGCGCTAAAGACCGGAAACGAGTGGGATTTCACTTCCATGCGCCAGTCGAATGACGCATTAGGGGCATTTGGGTCGAGAGGGTTCGCTTGATCACAAGGTAAAGGGGACTCGCCATTGACGGATGGGTCAATCGACTCATACAGATTAAAACTCAGTCGATAATCGCCTTCATGGCGGACGGAGAGATCAGGGAATATAAAGTAGCCGGCTTCAATGGGGCGATCAAGGTAGGCCATTCCTGAGACGGGCATTCCCGTGAGGACCGGTGTCTGGGATGGGGATGGTTGGACCCGGCCAGGTGCAATGGGGCGACATGATTCCAAGGTTGCGAACAGGAAGAAGTTGGCCTTGTAAGAAAATGTCACATCGGGATCCTTTTGCGTCTCGCCCTCAAAGATACGTAGCTCGACCACTGGTGGGGGATCAACTGGTCTCCTGTCGGCGGAAGCTTTCATATGTTAGCATGGCATCTCCATGTATCGACATCAGATTCTTACACTTGGCACCGGAACCGCATGCTCTCGCGCGTTGAGGTTGTTGGATAACATTCAACATGTAGGTGAGCGTCTTTCCATCCTGAGTCTTCCTCGTCATCCTCGCATCGGGGATGTCATTTCCAAGTGCATCCTTCGCCCGTGGAACGTCTTTGGGCTGTTTTAAGGACGACATGCTGGCGAATCCCGAAATGGAATGGGATTCTTTGAGCTTTGTCTGCGAATGATTGCGGGTGGTGGTGGTGATGGTGTGGTATTGTCTGCTCTTTCCAACAATTAGCTTTGTTCGAGGTTAAAGTTTTGGCTGCGGAAAGGTTCGAGTTCCCGACAGCCCGTTTTGCGGGATGGTTGGGTTGGATCGCGAAGCCAGCTCGACTCGACGGTATGGTGTTGATGGGGATTGCTCACTTATTTCTGCTCCTAATTGACATTCACGGGATGAATGATGATGGTGATGATGATGATGATGATGATGATCGTGGTGAGAGAGTGGTCGAGTGCGAAAGATTGTTGTTGGTGATCGAGTCGAAAATTGGGCTGCACTGCGAGGCCGTTCACTTCGCTGAACCCTCTCGCTTCCAGGTAAGGTGCCTTTGTGTCGGGTAAAGCGTCAGAGCGGCTGCTGTTGGAAAGTGATGAATGATATTGATGCAAGTGCGATAAGGCTTTTCCTCCTAAACCCCTCTCCTCTTGTCCGTCGCAATAAAATCGAGTCGACGCGGTGGTGCCTGGGTCTGTCGTCGACCAGTTAATTGTTGGGAGAGAGTTGTAGAAGGGAGCGAGGTGAGGAGGAAGAATATCTTGTGCCCAGTTTGGTGGGTGTGGGTGTGGGTGTGGGTGTGGGTGTCTGTGATCCAGCGGGTGGGAAGACTAAGAAATGGCTGGCTACGCTCAGGAGTGAGTGGATCAACGCGGTGGGCCCAAGAACCCTCAAGCGTCTGAGCGATCCGGGGCACTATCATTGGGAAGTTGGGAACGTACTTTCCGTACTCCGTACTTGGAAATGCAACGCTTTCTCCGCCAGGCACACCCAGAAGGAGGACTATTAAAGCAGCAGCTGATGTCTAGTATATATAAATATGTTAGTCTTCTAATATTCTTTACTTTAATATCCCCCATTCTACACAAAACTCAACAGTGACAGTTTGACTATCCGACTAGCGTTTTAGCGATCCAAAACCGTTACTCGTTACTAGTAGCATGGTCTCTTGACTACCCCCTCCAAGCCTTTGCTGCTTTTACCACCCACCCAAGGGGCGCCGGACTTGCGTTTGGATTCTCCGTTGATTGGCCCACTGATTCTCTTCATAGGTGCTCCACAGTGACCCAGGAGAGCAGGCTCCGAAGCCATGGAGAAGCTTGAGGGGGAAATGATTGGTACGCATCGAAAGGCCTAGCGTTCCCATCTTTCCACCAAACTTGGCTCATGGCCTGTTCCTTGCCCTGGTTGTCTGCAACGACGCCGGGGAATCCTTGGGCAATGGGCGGCGGACGATTCTCTAAGCGAGGCACCCCCCTTCTTGCAACTAACTATTTTTCAGGAGGTAAGTACCTTCCCTTCTTGGTCCGTTCTAGCGGAATGCACGTGGGAGTGGTGAGGTGTATAGAGTCATTACTCATTAGTGAGCTGTGTTGACTCCTGCATCCTCGGCAGTCTCTGGTTGATGGACTATTTGCCTGACTAGGTTGAAAGCAGGATGCCCACGCCCATCTCAGCGTTAAAGCCGTGGAGTTACACCAAAATGCGCCTCACGAGCATGTCGACAGGATTGAAAGCGGCAAGAGGAATGTCCAGGTTGGATAAACAAGAGAAACTAAACCGAGTAACCTTACATCATGTAACCTACCTCGGTACGAAGCGTGTTGACTATTATTGTATCGTACTTTGGACCTACTGAGTCCTGACGCACCCGATGATGTATTGAAGAGCGCTCCACATCCCAACTCTTTAGGTTTCTTCAATTACTCTACTCGGCAACGGCAACGGCAACGGCAACATCTTCAAGCTGACGAAGAACGTAATCATCACGACCCGCTCTCAACACCAAACTGCACAAATGGTTTGCAGCAAATCCCTCCACCTGTCTCCCTGTCCTAACTTCTAAGCATCACCAACGGCGTACTCGAGTACTCACCTAGCTCCTGGTGGACTGGGCCGAGATGGTGCGGTAATCTGGTCTGGCTCATCTCTGGCAAGTGGAGCGACTCCATTCCCCCTCCGAGCCCACTCCGAAAGGTTATGGGAGGGGAGCTAGGTAGGGTTTGATCGGAGAAGGACTTTGGACCAATAATCATCTGCTTCCTCAGGACCTCCACGCGATACAATGTCTCTCCCAAGATTTCCTTTTCCTTAACCGAGTCAACCCATTTGGTGGCATTGCCGAGATAGGAAGGAATCATCTCTGATCTGAACTGAATCTAAAAGAATGAGGGGGAGGAAACGTGAGTGCAGTGCGTACGGAGAGTCAACGAAACTCCTCGCTATTCCTACTCGTACACCGCAAGCTCGTCCACGTCCGCCACCATGCTCACCTTCACCCACCAAAAGAATTAAGATTCTTAGGGAACGACCCGACAGACCAGTAACCAACAACCGCTGCTTCGGTGTCGGTAGAGGTCGGTGTCGGTAGAGGTCGGTGTCGGGTGTTGTTGGCAGTGTGCACTGGTCAGAAGGCTAAAGTATCCCATCGAACCATCTCATCCCCCTCTCGCGCCTATTTAATCAATTCTGCCATCCAATCTCGATGCCATGCCTAGGAGCCATGCCCCATCTTCTGATTCCGGGAGAGTGACTAGCCAGCACTAGCGCACCAGCTGCTCAATGCATTCAGAGAATCAGATTAGAGTTGTTGGTCATGGATGCCTTGCATATTTCCAGTTTGGGGCCCGTGGTGCCTCGCCGGTTCGTCCAGCTTTCCTGAGGCCTGAGGCATGAGGCCTGAGGCATGAGGCCCGGGGCCTGAGGCCTGTCTCCCGGGCCTCAGGCCTGTCTACGTTACAGTCCTGCGCTCCAGAAAGTGGGAAATGCGCCAATGTGCCAGACTGCCAGCGGAACCCTCGTGGCTACGGCGGTTAAAGCCCCCTGAATATACTGTAGGGGAATCGGCAGCCCGGGAGTCAGGAAATCCGTGTTAAATATACAAATTGTTGCATCGTCCCGACTCCCGACTCCCTAGACGACAGCGACCTTTTGGCCCTCCTTTTACGTGCTGCGCGTATCGTTAAGTACTAAGCTTAGGATAGGTAGACTATTTCTAGCTCCCGTGAGGCTACTAGTACCTCCTGTGAGGTTATCTCCTAGTCACCTTTCACCTACGGACTTCTCTCCTCTTCCGACCTGGGACCACCTCGATCCAACCAAACCCCACCATCTTCAGGAAAAGAGAGGGAAAAAAGAAAACAAACCCGCATCATAATGGTACGATTTCTCGTTGGTGGACCAGAACTGTCAGAAACTTGGCCATGTTCCTGTCTCTCCCCAAAAAGCGCATCTCGCATACGGGGGTATTATGGGTGCACAAGAAATCTGCAATCTGCAATCTGCACCCAACAAGGCTTGCTTGCTGTCTTTGATTCTTCGAAAAATGAGAGGTTAATTCCTCCAAGCCACAAATTCCAGCCTCCTGGGCGAGACGAGACGAGACCAGCATGCTAGTAAGTATGCTACAGAGTACCATCGGGCCTTCTTTTGACTCTGGGGTGTCCACTGTCCCCCCGTTAGAGTTAAAACTTAAAACAATGAAAACTACTTTTAGCTTTCCCAGCACAAGCAGCATGCTACGAAGTAGCATGGCAGGACGACGCACCAGTGACCACCTTGTGCAACCTGCTGATCCGGCCGCGTACAAACTACAGTATGTGAGGTGGGGGATGGTTCGATGAAACGAAGTGCCATCTAGATCCCGGAACACAACGCAACCTACGAAAACAGTTTCCTTTGCAAAATCATGATCATCATTCCCTGCTCCAGCGATGTGAAGGAAGAAGTACTCTTACGAGTAAGACTTCGTAAAGCCCATCTGATGCGGTCTAGTAACAAGACGAAATGGGTGCGATGGTTAAATCCATGGACTTAACAAAAGGTGGAGGAGATCAACCCCTACAGTACGCGAGCGGCACCAGATTCAGGGGGGTGCCTTGGGGGCTTTTTCTCATCCCCCCAGCCCGGTCCCCAGCCCGATCCCCCGACTCTCAGGTCAGGATTCGTCCTATACCAAACCTTGGAAGAGTACGGTATTGCCCGCGATTGAAGCGGAGTCGGGAATCTCCTCTCCTCATCGTTTGAAGCGAGTCCACCTTGCACGCAACTACCGTGATGAAGAAATCTCCGAGACAGACGATATCAAATCAATTCAAACATACTCTAGCAAATCTCCAGCACGACCGACGGTACTTTGTTGTTTTTTGTTTTTCCCCGTACGTCCGTGGGACCATGTCTTTCTTGCCTTTTTGATTTCAGGCTCAAATCCTGAATCCCAAGGTATACATACATACCTCCCTCGTGCATCGGGAACGACTATCCCTTTTCGTGTTCTCGTCTCCGTGAAGACCTGTTTTTTTTGCTGCGGCAGCTGCAGGTAGCTTGTGCATTGCAGGACACCCTCTCGAGAAGAATCCTCGTTCTACGCATGAGTACCCAAGGTCTTGTGGGTAGGAAGGAACTTCTTCCACGAGGCGCACCACACGTAGGTACTTAATACGGAGGTGGTGGAGTAAGTACTCTTCTCTTTTTTGGACTGCTGCTGCTCGTTTTTGTTTTTTGGACGCAACGGGTTTGAAGGATTGAGAGCGTGGGAAGCACGTTTTCTTCTGGATGGATGTTTCCTTTTTTCTCTTTTTCTCTTTTTCTCTTTGGGGGGATGTGAGAAGTGGTGAGTCGGGTTTGAGAAGCAAGTGTTGATGGCGATGGTGGTTGGTTGAGGCTGGGTTCTATTATTGATTCAATACTGCGTACTTTGCTGTCCGCACCTCCCACCCATCCCCCGACTTTGTACTGTACTTACCAGTACTTGGAAATTGTCGGGGCTATGATGTTTCGGGGGATCAGAAATGTGTGTGGACGGACATGGGAAGATGGGGAAGGACGGTTCCGGCACATGCACATCTCAAGGTTGTCCGCTCTATAACCGATGTTGGATTTGGGAGGGGAGGGGAACAACAACGGTGTGTGTGTGTCGAGTGTGGCGATGACCTCCCCTCCTCTCACCAGCTGTTCATCCCATCTCTTTGGGTCACTGGTGATTCCTCAGGCCTGAAAACCGATTTCTTGATACACTACTGTACAAGTCGAGAACAGGAGTGATAATCAGCCCTAGATGTCCGGCCTTGAATGTCTAAGATTGGATACAAAGTACGAGGTACGAGCAAGAACTCTCGTATCATCAGATCAACCAATAAGAAAGGCCGTAAGTGTCCAATAAACACGCCCATTCGCTGAAAACACGAAAGCGAAAGGATGGGCTCTTCCTTCCCAGGAAACCTTTCATGAAACATGATGGGCCGGAATGCTGATACTTGGAACCGGATCCCGCGCAAATCTCACCCCCAAGTGACCCAACCAACAAAAAGACCAACAGAGGACTTGTCTGGGACGGGTTGGTGGGGGATGAGGGAGGCATGGGAGGGTCATTTGTTCACCTGTCCTTTTGTGTCCCGTCTGCTATCTGTCTTTTTTCTCCAGGTTGGAGTTGCCGTGTTGCGAGGTGGGCAAGTTGGTGGCATTCTCTCCTGTCCAATTGTAAAATTTGCAGAATGGGGAGCCAACTTTCAGTCCGATTACTTGGGAATGGAATTTCATGATTGGGGTTCCCGGGTATCTGGTGTTGATGGGTTGGTACTTGTAGGGTAGGTAGGCAAGTGAGACTGACTGAATGATACTTACATGATACTCGATTGAACTGGCTCTCATGCGGGAGGACCCCTCATATGCCATTCAAACTGTAAGTACGAGGCGAGACCTCATAACGCGCGTCATGTAGCGCTATAGTAACCTAACCTAACCATACTAGTAGCCTTCCTGCCCAAGTTCCTAGCACCTACCCACTAGTTATATAGGTACTGCTGTCTGAATGGCGGGGATCCTGTACACGAGTATGAGACGGTGGTTGGATGGCAGAAGAGTGGAAGGTAGAGTGGTAGGGTGTGGGTGAAGGGCGCCACGAACCGGATGGTGTCCCGGTTAGGGATTAGGTCAGGATAGGGTTACATGCATGAGGTGTATGTATGTAAAGTATGCCGAGTACGGAGCAACTGGGAGGGGTCTTGGGGTTTTTAGGGGACTTTTGGTAGCTTGTTGGTTTTTTGTGCTTGGGGGAGTTGAGATGCAGTTACGATGGAGTTGCGATGTATAGGTAGCTTCTGGCGCAGAGAAGTTGGAAGATCGGATTTGGAAAGATTGATGGATTGTAGAGTGAGAGGAGGTATGCTGCCTTATTTACGAGATTGTATCATAGGAGCAGGTAAGTGTAAGTTCAAGTGTACGCTCAGGGTGAGTGAGGGAGTTAAAAGGACTCAGGAACCAAAACAGAAAATTATACGATGAAATGTGCACTATGCATTCGTATATTTCTGGAATGTGTACTTTTCTCTAGCAGGAAAGAAGAGATGAATTGGCAGTGAGATATTCTTTCTACCTAGCGAGGTTAGGCAAGAGAACCCGCTAAAGTGGAAGGAAAGATTTAGGCCTGAACTTCTGGTATGTGAAAGTCTAGTAGCTCTAGTAAGTAATCTCTCGTTTCCTCAGTTGGAAAAATCGGGTTTGTGTTGACGATCAGGTTTTCGTGTCACATAGTGTATACAGAGGAGTACTTCTCAGTAAAAAGACGAACTCAAAATTCTCTCTTTAGAGAAAACCGCCTTTTAACCCGCAACTCACATTCGGAGCCTACTGACCTCGAGCATACTTTCTATACAATGTGAACTTGATTCAGAAGTGTGCGTGGATTCCGATACAAGCTGTCCCAACCAACATACCCTCACATGCGCCACCGTGCATCTACAAGGCCATATGACTTGACCAACCTAGATCAGCATATTTCCGTTCTCGTATACTGCCGAGATGTATGTGGGGTAAGAAGTTGCTCTCGGGTGTTTCGCCAAGATGCTTTTTGTCTTAGTTGGTTGGGTTTGACGATGTTTGAGACTCGGTGGACAGAGCTTGCCTAATTATTAGCTCATTTGGGTGACATTTTTTTGCTGGTGCGTGGTGGTGAGGAGTACATATACGAGTGGTTTCTTGATCAACTTACTGCAAGTCTTACGAGGATAATGTAAAGGTCATCTAGTTCGGCAAGTCTGCAGAACAGGGCTGGGCTCTTCTTGGATACTTAAGGGTCGAAAACCGTTTATATTGCATGTGTCTTGGGTATTATGTATCGTGTTGTCATTGTGCAGTGGGAGGTGTGGTGCACGGCTTTAGCGAGACAGTGTTGACTTCCCTTTCATGTCTGATTGTTCACACGACTTACTTACTAGAGGTCAGAGGTTAGCTTCAACTTATTCGCTGTGGTCTGTTGATTTTCGAAGCTTGAAGGACTCGCTGCTAAGCGGTTTGCGGGTTTTGTTTATCATTCACAATACCAAAGATATAGAGGATACCGACTCTGAGTTTGATCAGTTCAATACACATCCGAAGACAAATAAAAAAACTTTAATTGTTCCCCTGGGCCTTGTCCAAGCAAGTGAACATACATTACGCTAAGCGAGACAAAACTAATTTTTCAGGCTACGCACACAAAACATAACAATAAAACTATACCACCAACCTTTTCCCCTCCTCAACTGGACTAAATATTAATAAAAAATAAGAAATAAAAAAAAAACTTCTGTCGAAACCAAATCCATCACCAAACTTCTACCTAACCATCGCCTTGAATAAAAGAATAAAGAAAAAAAGAATCAAAAAACCCCAGTAATCCCCCACTCAAATTCCCGCCCAGTTCTCGGGCATTTCCTATGGAACCCTTCATTTTTATTCAGCGAGCACGTCATCTATAGCATTGAATTTATTCATTCGAGCTCTATATCGTATGGTATGCCGGTTTTGTGACAATAGAGACGGGTCCTTCCTAGAGACCTTTCTGCGAGAGTGTGGAGAGGCTGGTAGAATACTCATAGAAGTATCAAAGCCGTCGTCTTCGAGTTTGAATTCTTCAAGTCATTTCAAGGGTTAGATTCCCGCACATATGCCAAGGCTGAGTTGTCGATATTAGGAATACCAAGACCTCATGGTGCGTTATCATTCTTTGCCCGTGATTTAACCCCTATTTTTGCTTCCCTAGGAAGTGTACTTTTCCTTGTTTCGCACTGAAATGACCCAATTTATGTTCGGTCTCGTAAATTCAAATTTGAGAATTCTCTATTACAGTGGTGGCTTTTGCTGTAGGCGATACAGTGAGTTACGAGTTAAGCTTCTCTTTAACGATATCTTATAAACTGTGCGTTTTTCAAAAAAAAAAGTTTACCTAGACACTCCTTCCCTCTTTACTTAATAATAACGTATCTTATTATATTCTTAAGAATAGCTAATAAGAACTCTATACCCTCTTTCTTACTCTATAAACTTTTTAGGAAGAAAACAGACACTTAGATGTATTTCTATATTTTTATATGGTCTTAGTAGAATTATAAGAGTATAAAAAAAATTTCTTATAAAAAAGGGGGTTTCTAAGAATTAAGTATTATTAAGTTTATTCTTAGCATACTTACTTAGATATAGTAATAAATAGAGTAGAGGTATAAGAAGATATAGCAGTTCTTTCTAGCTAGGTCTTATAACTTAGAAAGTACTTTAGTTTTCTGTTTACTAAAATAAATAAGGAAGAAAAAAAATTCTAAAAACGCACAGTTTATAAAATATCGTTAAAAGGGAAGCTTAACTCGTAACTCACTATATGTCCTTCCCTTCGCTAAAAATTATATTAAATCAGAACTCCAAAGTTACACGTCCTCACACTTCCCCCCTTTACCTCACGCACAGCCACTAACTCCCTGCGGAATCCATACTCAATCTGCTGATTTTCATAATAAAATCATGATTCAGTCTGCGCCACACTAACCTCGTAGCACTACCCGCCTTTTATTCACCATATAACCCAACCTTCTCTCTCTTTAAAGAAGATTCAATGATATCTCAGTTAGATGCTTTAGCATCCCATATCACGCTAGCACTTCTCATAGCACAGCTGACTCTCGACCGACGACTGCACCAGGTACTTCTGTGGTATTATCGTCTAAATGAGTTGTACAAGAGAAACGACAATCGACACCAGAATAAACCGAAACGCGGAGACAAGACAATCTTTCTCGCTACGACCTCTCGTGCAATCATCAGATATTCCCATTGGGTGATGTTACATTGATGGAAATAGCGCGTGGTATTCGAGATGAAGACATTACAACATCAGCGATTATGTTTAACTGTTGTATATACACATGCCTTAACAAGGGGGGACTGGGTCAACCTCGTACCGGAAAACAACTTAAAAAAAACTTTTTGAGCTACGATCAAATCTCCACTTGCTCTCGAAACCTCCTCATAAGTTCGTTTGAATACATTTTCACAATCTTGTAGTTGGAGAACCGTTCACTTATCCGGGCGGTGGAGATGAATACCCATTGCAAAGATGAAAATATGACTTCTCCACAACACATGGTCATTTCGTCGTTCTTTTTGTCCATCTCCATTAGATATTTCAAGCCTGAGAAAATAAGTTTAATTTATGTTGATAGTCCCTTCCTGGTACTCAAAAATATTCTCAACGTCCCCCTCTTTTAGAAGTCCAGTAGACTGAAGACAAAATTCACTTACATCTCTATTACATGGTCCTGCCTAATCATTGCTTTAACTCCGACAAACAGAAGTAAGCATCACTCTGCTTCAGAGAGTTCACGACACATTTTTCCAACAACTCTTCCCCGCCTAAGCTTGCCTGGTCTAGATTCCCATGTGCTCATGAGCGAAACCACAAATCATCGATGGTCGTTACGCTTACATATAATGAAAAAGAACAGCTATTATATCAGACAACAAACAAAAAAAACCTCAATGGCTACATTCTCCGAGAAGGAAGGAGTATAGGGAAGGGACAGAGCGAAGATATAGGCTATTGTTGAAAGGATAGTATGAGGTTCGATATAATTGTATTACTTAAGCAATTCCAGAGGGGAATTGCTCTCTACTTATATATAAGAGGGTTTAGGAAGACTTATATTACGTAATAGGTACAGATGTTTAACACTCCTACTTGATCTAAACACTCCTAGATTATAATACTAATATACTTTAATAAACCTTTAGTTAAAACCTTTTAAAAGATAAAAAGCTAGGGAAGAATATATAAGTAAGAAGACTAATCAGAGTCTTTTAAGAAGTTAATTTAAAGTATTAACTTTGTCCTCTCTTTCTATATCTATAGTATATACTAAGACGCCTCTTATAGTTAAGTTACCTAGTATAGTATCTCCTCTTATACTTATATTATTCGCATAGTCGTAGTTATCTAAGATATAGTAGAAATCCGTTAACTAGTCTAGTCGATTCTTAATATACTCTCTTAAATATATAAAAAGTCGCTTACGCTTTACGTCCTTATCTCGTCCTTTAGACGTATTAGTACTAGGCTTAACTTTAACTTTAACTAATCGATTAATACTAAGTAGATACTTAATACTATTAGTTTTAATACGCTTTTATATACTAGGAAAACGTTTAATTAAGAGTCCTTTATACTTAGCGTATATAATATTAGTAGACCTCGTTAGTAAGGGTTAGAGTAGTATCTAAAAGGCTTTTTTAAAGGGCATAGTAGATGCCTAGTATAGTAGAGGTAGTAGAGTATTAAGACGACGGCGTTTTAGAGACGGCTTAATTTCAAGACTTTATATAGTAGGTAGTAATATATCTTCTATAGGTTCTACTGCTTCTACTACTTCTACTACTTCTACTACTTCTATAGTTTCTACTACTCTCATAGGTTCTATTGCTTTTATAGATTCTACTACTTCTACTACTTCTATAGGTTCTATATCCTTATCTTTGATATCGTCTAAATTAACACTCTTATACCTAGGATACTTGTTAGAGGTCTATTTACTCTTAGAGTCGTCCTAGACTAGGTCTACTAGAATAGGTTTTCTTTCTTTTAAGAGCTTCTAAGAACAGAGATCGATAACTTTATTTATTAGTACTCTAATAGAGAGAGTATAGTTATAAGAGTCGATTTAAGTACTAAGAATAACCTATTTAAAACTAGTAGCTTTAAGGTAACTAGGACTCTAAGGTTACTATTTAGAATAGTCCTAGTTACTAGTAAGGTCTTAAATAAAGTAACTTAAGATAGCTAGATATCTCTTAACTAGGCTAGTATTATCTCCTCTACTAATCTATATATTAAGGTTTCTTATACCTCTATCCTTTTATAGATAGTTAATAAATTTCCTTTATATACTAAGTAGACTTATAAAAGAGATAATATTAGTATCTTAATACTCGACTTCGGCGTTAGCGTCTAGAATAAGGAGTCGTAGACCTATAGAGAGTTTTCGTTTAATAACTATAACCTAGGTATACTATAGTATAGTAAGGTATTATAGCTGATTTATTTTAACCTAGGTTTCTATCTAAGTAACTATAAGTATAATAATCATATTTTAGGACTTGATTTAGTCTAGACTGAAAATATATAAGAAGTATTTAAATAGTAGGTAGTACTTATTTATATTATCTTACTAGTTTACCTTTTCTTACTTTATATAATAGATAATAAGGTATTATATAATCTAGTAGAGTAAGTATACTCTATTATAGCTACTATTAATTTTAGATAGATAATACTAGATATTATAACTAGTAGAGTTAGTCTTTAGGCTTCTAGGTAATAGGAGTTTTAGATATCGAGTATTAATATCTACGAAGTTAAAGAAGAGTTCTTTTAAGAGAGTAACGGCTTTTAACTTCTTAAGAGTTATACTAGAGGCGTTTCTAGTATTCGACATTTTTTTTTTAAGTAGAATAAGTGTCTGAAAAAAGATAATTTATAGATAATAGAGAGAGTTTAATTATAAGATGTTTAGGTATTAGGTATATATAAGTAGTTAGTATAGTAGCTAAGGCGCTAGGTAGCTAACTATATAATACGAATTATTAGTCTTAGTAATATGATCTCCCTCTATAATTTATACTATATAGTTGTATAACTTTTGAAAACTATAATAAAAAACGTTTTTTAAGTACTAGGTCTATTCTTTAGTATCTAAAGGTATAATAGTATAAGTATAAAGAGTATATTATATAACCTTTCTTTATTTTCTTTAAAGTATTAGATATAGCTCTATAGTATTTTTAAGCGAGTATAGAGTAATAGTAATACTCTACTAAGCTTTTAGACATCTCTCTTCTTAATATCTATTAAGAATTAGAACTTCTTAAAAGTATTCCTAGGAAGTGTAATAGTACGAAATATATATAACTATAGTAGAGGTATATAGGAGTACGTATAGTAGAATGACGTATGTAGATACTAGGCACTAATATAGAAGAAAATAATAACTGTCTCTCTTCTATACTAAATATAAACGTCTATATATAAGAGTTCGGAAGCTTCTAAGTTCTAATAATAATAATAACTAAGCCCTACCTAATATAGCTAATACTAAATAATAAGAGCTGAAAAGCTAAATATATAACCTCTGATTCTTTAGAAAGCTAAATATATAATATTTAAATCTTAATCCCTTCTATATATAAATGTTAGATATTAATACCTTTAGTACTTCGCTTATATAAGTATTAGTTATTTATAATCTCGGCCTTAGAGGTATTAGAGGTATTAGTACTACTTAGAGGTATTAGTAGTTTTACGAATACCGATAATTTAAGATAGTACTATTATATAATAATCTAGAATAGCGTGCTATCACATCTCCTCTCTTTTAAAAAGACTCGTTCTAAGTCTTTAGTTATTAATTAGCATAGTATTAGGTTGATTAGAGTATTATTTATCTCTTTATTATAAAGAATATAATTTATCTACTATTATAGTATCTAGTAGTTAAGGTAGAGTTAGTAGCTAGTAGTATTATTATTTAAGAGCTAATTACTCTTTATTTACTACTATATACTATATAATAATAGGATATAAATAGAAGAGAAGCTAATAATTAGCTAGTAGGTAGAAAGTAGTACGCTATTATAGAGTTATTATATTCTTACTATTATTATATATTATAATAGTAATTATTAAGTAATAAATAATAATTATAAAGCGATAGCTATTATTATAAGTAGTATATTAGTAGGCGACTTTTCCTTAATTCTAACTTCTCTTCTTCTTTTCTTTTTATCTAAATAATATAAATAGTAAGAATACCTTCTAATTAGGTATATTCTTATATACTAACTTATCTCCTAGAATATATATATATATATTATATATATATATATAAAAGTAAGTTCTTCTCTTCTTAATTAGACCTGATTTAAAGCTAATCTAATATAGTAAAATACCTCTTCTATATTCTCCTAGTATACTTCTAGCTACCTACTAAGTCTACTATATTTAGTACTTTTAAGTAAAATCTCGAAATAGAGATTATATATATGCTTTTAAGAAGCTAAAGTTAAAGAAGTATAGGTAATATATAAAGTAGAATACTATATATATTCTAATAAGTTTAATTCTAAATATATACTAAATCTATTCTAACTTAAGTAGTTACTATAGTTTGTTAAGAAGGAGTTTAGTAAGCTTTAAGGTAAAGAGGAGAAGGAGGAGGTTAAGAAGGCTATAAAAGCCTTAAATAAGGTATTAGTTATTACTAGTATAGAGGTACTAAAGAATAGCTTAGAGATATAGTTCGCTCTCTTAAAAGAGACTTAGGCGCTTTATACTAAGGTTATTATAAGTACCCCTTACTTATTAGAGAGGTTTTAGTTACTAATATTTAATAGTTCTTATACTATACTATAAAGAGTAAGACCTCTATCTAAACCTAGGTTTAGGTCCTCTTTAAGGCTTACTTAAAGAGTTTATAAGCGTCCTCTCTAAAGCTAGTTATAGGAGGTTACTAAGGTAAGAAGCGTCCCTATAAGAAAGAGGTAGTAGAGGAAGAGCTAATTTAGGCTCCTTATACTTAGAAGAGTAAGAAGAAGGATAATAAGTTAAAGAAAGGAGAGGCTATAGCCTAAAGAGAGTTAGTAGGCTCTATTTTAGTAGTAACTTAGTCTTATTTCTTTACTTTATTAATTTTAAATATTCCTACTAGTTAGTATTTTATCTTAGGTTTTTATTATAAGTTCTTTATTAAAGGTAACTAGAATTAAAAGGTATTAATATTATAAATTAACTCTTTTACCTAATTCTTATCTAATTCCTATATATTAAGCTATTTAGAAAGGTGTTAGAGTAGTCTTAGCTCTTCTAGATATTTAGTATAAAAGTCTCTTAGATAATATAGTAAACTCTAAAAATTATTTATAAGATACTAAGTAGAATTTAAATTATATCTAATCTATTTTACCTAGTATTATAGTTATCTTCTAAAAAGTCTACTACTAAGTATTTCTTATACCTCTTATTCTTATATATCTTTAATAATATCTAGTTAGAGCTCTAGAGCCTCTTATCCTAGTAAGAGAGTGTTTAGATCCTTTAAAAGTATATTAGAAGTAAAAATATTATAAATTAATAAGCTTTTAAGAAGTTTTAACTTATAAGAGTATTCTATACGTTCTAGTATTTTAAAAAGTCTTATCTACTATTTAATAAGCTTTTAGCTAAGATAATTTATCTTAAGATTCTTAATAAATAAGTAGACTTTATCTCTAATATTCTAATTAATAGCTCTTTAGTACTAGTTTATACTATTCTTTATCTTTTTCTAAGCTTTATCTATATTATTTTTAACTATCTCTTAAATAGAGTATATATATTAAGCTATTTTTACTATCTTATTATAGTTAAGTCGTTTTTAGGGAATAGAAGTCTTTAATATATTCTAGTCTTATAAAGTCTTTAGGTTAAGTCTAAACTTAAGCTAATAAGAGGTTATACTAATAGATAAGTATAGAAGTATTATTTATACTCTATCTATTAAGAGGATTAATTTACTCTAGTTATCTTAATAGTAGGTTATAAAAAGCCTTAGTCTCTAATTAATATATTAGTTTATTATCTTTATTTATCTGTTTATCTATTTATAGTAGGTAGTACTAAGCTTAAGCTTAATACTAATTATTTAATAAAATTTAATCTAAAATAATAATATAAATTAAAGTTCTTAATTAAATATAATTAATTTAGAATAGTAGCTAAAATAGTAAATCTATTAAATAAAAAGTTTAGCTAGTCTTTTAACATCTATAGTTAAGTAATAAGGTATTAATACTAAATCCTTTCTAAGTTAGTTAATAAATACTAATATAGTATTAAATCTGTGTTTATCTTTTAGAAATAATTTAAAGTTTATATATAAATATTATATAAAATAGTTAAGTATAGGTAAAAGGTAAAGAAAGCCTTATTACTTAGTTTATTAAGAATAGGAGTATTTATAAGCTTAATAATTCCTTATATATCTCTTATAATCTAAAAACATTCTAGCCTAGTAGTAGTATTATACTAATAACTAGTATATCTTTTTTATACTTAGATAAGTACTAGATACTTAGTTATAGACTTCTTAGATTAGTTTTATATAGAGTTTAGTATTCTTTTAAATATAAAGTTAATTCTTAAAAAGTAGTAAATTATCTAATAAAAGGTAGTATCTATCTAGAAGTTTTTAATATTCTTTTTAAAAGGAGTATAAGTTATCTTCTTTTAACTTCTAAATTATATTTAAACTTATTCTTAGAATAATATCTAACTAAATTATATTAAGAGAGGTAGACTATTCTTATAAAAAGGTTTAAGTAAGTTTAGTATTAATTTAAGAGTCTAAATAATTAGGTATTAAAAGGGTATATAAACAGCTATTTACTTTAGCTTAATTATAGGTTTTTAGGTCTTACTTATATTAAGTTAATATATCTACTTTTTAATTACTCTTTTTAGACGTGAATTAGATCTAGAAGTTAAAGTCTAATAGAAACTCTATTTATTAAACTTACTTAGTTATAAGTAGCTTAGTTATTATAAAGTATTCTAATAATCTATAATCTAAATATATATTAATATACTTCTAATATAATATAAGTTTAAAGTACTATTTCTTAAAAGCTTCTATAATAGTAGATAGCTCTTTATTATAGATCTCTTAGTTTAATTTATAGCTAACTAGGACGTATAAGTAGAACCTAATAGAGTACTAAAAGCTATTATATTATTATAAGAATATACTTACTATTACTTCTTTTAAGAAGTCTATTTCTACTTTTATATTATAATTAGAGTTAAAGTAGTATAAGGTTTATATAGTAAGTAGCTAGGTCCTTAATACTTTAAAAGCTTTATTATATTTAAGTGTTTATAAAAACAGCTCTATAAGGTATATTATTATAGTTAGAGGTTTAGTAATTTTAGTATAACTTTTAATAAATTATTTATAGAATCTTATAAACCTTAGATAAGACTTTATACCTATTATAGTATTAGGTTAGATTTAGTTTTATAAAAGCTTTACTTTTTCTAGATTAACTTTAAGTCCTTTTATAGTTAAGATAAATCCTAAGTATTTAACTCTAGTAATACTAAATTCGCTTTTCTTAATATCTACCTAAAGTTCTACTTCTTAGAGCTAATTTAGAACCTTTTTAATCTATTCTTTATATTCTTTAATAGTATTTAAATAAATTAAAATATTATCTAAGTAGATAATATAAAAGTTATTTAAATAATTAATTAAGATATTATTTATATAATATTAATAGGTAGTAAGGCTATTATAAAGTCTAAAAAAGAGGACCTTATATTTATATATATTATACTTAGTTTTAAATATAGTTATCTCTTCTAAGTTAAGGTCTATTTAAATATAATAGAAAGCTTATCTAATATCTAATTTAGTAAAGATTTTAGCTATTTTTATTCTAGAAAGAAGCTTATTAATATAAGAGATTAAGTAGAGATTATTTTAAGTTAGAGTATTTAGCTTCTTATAATTAATATAGAACTATAACTTATTACTATTAGCCTTTTTAATAAAGAGTATAAGAGAGACGAAAGAGCTATTACTATTAATAATAAACCTCTTATCTAAGTTTTTTATAAGATACTCTTTTATAGTCTTAAGCTTAGTAGTTAACTATTAATATAGAAGTAAAAAGGAGTTAAAAAGTAGCTTATTTAAAGTAATCTTATAATTATATTTATAGTAAAGAGGAAGCTTATTAGAAACTACTTTTAAGAATATGTCTTTATAGAATAAGTAATACTTTAGAAGTTAGGTCTATATTAAAGCTCTTATCTTATTATTATCTTAGAAAGAGGCTAATTTCTTATTAATAACCTAATCTAGCTTATAAAGGCTTATTATATAAAATTCTAAATTAGGCTATTTTATATTATAATATATTATGTTAGTACTTATTTTATAAATAAAGGAGTATAAGGTCTAGTCTTTTAAAGCTATACTAGTAGTTTATAGAGGCTTTAGACTAAAGTTAGATATTAAAATTTTAAGAGGTATTATTATAAATAGAAGTAATAACTTAGCTATATATATAAGTCTACTCTTTTTATATCTTTCTTATTACTAGATAGTATATTCTCTTTAGTTTATATCTAACTAGTAATTTAAAAAAGGTTTCTAGTTCTAGCTAGAAAGAGAAAGTAAAATTTCTTTACTATAGTAAGGAGTTAGAGAGTATTTAACTAGCTAAGTAATCTAGTTTTTTAAAGAGTTAAGGAGAACTTTAAAATAGTTTAACTACTTATTACTAATAATTAGGTCTTATTATCTAAGGTCTAGGATAATAAAGAGATAGTTATAAATATAATATTTATCTATATTTAGATATAGTTATATAAACTAATTTACCTAGCTTTTAGTACTATTATTATATCTATAAATAGATACTAAATAAGGTAGTTTCTAGATCTTTAAACCTATTGCTTTTGATAATCGTAGAGCTAGAGGTCGATTTAGAAACAAGTACTTATTTACTCCTATGTTTACTAAATCTAGAGTTATTAGAACTCTCGGGAAATACTTAGTATATTCTAATCTCTTAATATATACTAAAACACGATTTACACCAGCTGTTTATATAGATAATAAACTCTACTATTACTAACTATCTAGGTAGTCTCTAATTACCTAGCTATGTAAGAATATTATTATAATATTCTAAATCAAGTATAAATCGACTTCTAAATAAGAAGTAGTAATAAGCTCGAAAAGAGATATTATTAAAGCTGTTACTAGCGAAGAAGAGTTATTATTTTTATATAATAGTATAAAATACATATAACTATAGTAGAGGTATATAGGAGTACGTATAGTAGAATAATATATATAGATACTAGGTACTAATATAGAAGAAAACAATAACTATCCCTCTACTATACTAAATATAAACGTCTATATATAAGAAGGTTAGAAGCTTCTAAGTTCTAATAATAATAATAACTAAGCCTTGTCTAATATAACTAATACTAAATAATAAGAGCTAAAAAGCTAAATATATAACCTCTAATTCTTCGAAAAGCTAAATATATAATATCTAAACCTTAATCTCTTCTATATATAAATATCGGATATTAATACCTTTAACACTTCGCTTATATAAGTATCAGTTATTTATAATCTTAGTCTTAAGAGTATTAAGAGTATCGGCACTACTTAGAGGTATTAGCAGTTTCACGAATACTAATAATTCAAGATAGTGCTATTATATAATAATCTAGCTGTTATATAATAATCCAGGATGATATACTATTATAAGGTATATCTTAATCGATACTTACGTTTAACAAGTATATAGAAGCTCTTTATAGAAGGTATAAGCCTAGCTACGAAGCTAGCTACTACTACTCTTAGAGGTGCTTTTATAAACCGGAAGTCTAGCGACGTGCTAGCTTACTCTAAAAGGTACTCGAAGAATATACTTTAAATTTAGAAGCCTAGTACTCTACGAAGCTGGTAAATATAACGCTAACTACGAGCTACTACCTCTTACGAACGCTATCTACTCTTTACTAAAGATATCGAAGCTAGAACTAAAGTAGAGTTAGAGCTAGAGTATAAGAGAGAAAGCTAGACAGGATCTAGAAGTAGAACTTTACTCTTAAGAATATTATCTATAGTAGAAATAGAGAGTAATATAGTTAAGAGGTTCTTTTATAATCTGGTTTAAGTTTATAGGCCTAGGAAGCTGTCGTTTTCCTAGACCTAAAGAGTATATTATAGAAAAAGAAGGTCTTATATAACCTCTTTTCTCTATATATATAGCAGAGTTTTCACCTTCTAAATTTAAGCTTCTTAGAGCGTTTTCAACTCAAAAATACGTCACAAATACTAATAAGTATTATTATTATTCTTATACTACGTAGGCTATAGGCCGAGCTCTAAAAATAAGTAGTATATCTTCTATTCTAGTTTATATAGCCTTTTAGCTCGTTCTTCTTCGCCTTTTAAGCTTCTTTATAAGTGTAATTCTTCTTTTCTTTAGTTCCTACTACTATCTATTTAAAGCTTATCTCTTTAACTTAGTAATATAGTAGAGAGGTATAGTAGATTAGTATATTTAATCTACTAAGGTATATATTAGTAGTATAGGAGGTATATTTATCTTTAGAATTATTAGAGCTAAGATCTTACTTTCTAGTATATCTTAGCTTTCTCTTTTTATTCCTCTCTTTCTTTTACCTCTTTCTTACTCTTCTTTTTCTTCTTAAGTAATTCTAGTACTAGCCTATACTTTTAAAGTCTTCTTAGCCTAAGTAGCTAAGTAGTTACTCTTAGCGTTAGTTTCTTATCTACTAGTACTCTTCTTAGCTCTTATAGATCTCTAATCCTCTTCTTTAAAGCTCTTATAAGTATGTCTCTTTCTTATAAAATATCCTAGTAAAATAGGACTAGGTATTCTACTATCTCTCTACTACTTATATAAATATACTATAATATAACCTAGTTTAGTACTCTTCTTATAAAGAGGAAGACGTTTAGTTCTATTACCTCTATTTATACTTAGACGAGTAGCGAGCTCTTTATCTTAGTAAGCCTCTTATAGACCTTTTATAGCTCTTACTTATCTAGGTCTACTTTATCTAACGCTTTTATATATTATATTAGGTTCCTCTTTTAATTCCTTCTCTTTTAAGTCTCTAAACAGTTCTTCTATTTTATAAGTATAGTGTTATACTTAAATCCTACTCTTCTTACTCTCTACTCTCTTTCCTACTTCTACTTTACTTTCTATAAGTATAGTATTACCTTCCTTACCTTTATTAGTCTACCTCTTCTTCTCTTTTTTAGCTATATTACTATATATCTATAAGTGTTCTAGATTAGTTCCTCTAACTTAGACTTTTAAAACTTTCTCTTAAAAGTAGCTACTTATAAGTTAAGATATAAATTAATTAGTATATAGTCTACTTTAACTTCTAGGTTCTAAACTAGAGTAGCTTTATATATCTCTATTATTACTTATAAGTATTTTAATTATTATATAGAGAAGCTTTTTACTATTCCCTTTATATTCCCTTCTTTTAGTATAGTATAGTACTATACTAACGCTTTATATACTATTATACTCCTTATTACTACTATATATATCTACCTTACTTAGTAGTAGTCTACTTCTTACGTTTTTCTAATAAGCCTTATAAGTATAAAGGTCTATATTATAAGCTTTTTCTAAACTCTTTCTTAGTATACCTTCTAGTTTAGTTTCCTATTAAGCTCTATTTCTAGGAATCTTATATATTTAACTAGTATAAGTCTTATCTCTTTAAACTAGACTTATAATAGCACAAAATACATATAACTATAGTAGAGGTATATAGGAGTGCGTATAGTAGAATGACGTATATAGATACTAGATACTAATATAGAAGAAAATAATAACTATCCCTCTACTATACTAAACATAAACGTCTATATATAAGAAGGTCGGAAGCTTCTAAGTTCTAATAATAATAATAACCAAGCCCTGTCTAATATAGCTAATACTAAATAATAAGAGCTAAAAAGCTAAATATATAACCTCTAATTCTTTAGAAAGCTAAATATATAATATCTAGATCTTAATCTCTTCTATATATAAATATTAGATATTAATACCTTTAGCACTTTACTTATATAAGTATTAGTTATTTCGTAATCTTAGCTAAAGAGGTATTAGAGGTATTAGTACTACTTAGAAATATCAGCAGTTTCGTAAATATTAACAATTCTAGATAGTACTATTATATAATAATCTAGCTATTATATAATAATCTAAGATAGTATACTATTATATTCTCTCTTCTTTAAAAAGACTCGTCCTAAGTCTTCAGTTAGTAATTAGTATAGTATTAGGTTAATTAGAGTATTATTTATCTTTTTATTATAAAGAATATAAGTTATCTTACTATTATAGTATCTAGTAGTCGAGGTAGAGTCGGTAGCTAGTAGTATTGTTATTTAAAAGCTAATTACTCTTTATTTACTACTATATACTATATAACAATAGGATATAAATAGAAGAGAAGCTAATAATTAGCTAGTAGATAGAAAGTAGTACGCTACTATAGAGTTATTATATTCTTACTATTATTATATATTATAATAGTAATTATTAAGCGATAAATAATAATTATAAAGTAATAGCTATTATTATAAGTAGTATATTAGTAGGCGACTTTTCTCTGATTCTAACTTCTCTTCTTCTTTTCTTTTTATCTAAATAATATAAATAGTAAGAATACCTTCTAATTAAATATATCCTTATATACTAACTTATCTTCTTAGAATATATATATATATTATATATATAAAAGTAAGTTTTTCTCTCTTTAATCAGATCTAATTTAGAGCTAATCTAATATAGTAAAATACCTCTTCTATATTCTCTTAGTACGCTTCTAGCTATCTACTAAGTCTACTACGTTTAGTACCTTTAGGTAAAATCTTAGAATAGAGATTATATATATACTTTTAAAAAGCTAAAGTTAAAGAAGTATAGGTACTATATAGAGTAGAATACTATATATATTCTAGTAAGTTTAATTCTAAATATATACTAAATCTGTTCTAACTTAGGTAGTTACTATAGTTTATTAAGAAGGAGTTTAGTAAGCTTTAGAGTAAGGAGGAGAAGGGAGAGGTTAAGAAGGCTACTAAGGCTTTAAATAAGGTATTAGTTATTACTAGTATAAAAGTACTAAAGAATAGTTTAAAGGTGTAGTTCGCCCTTCTAAAGAAGACTTAAGCGCTTTATACTAAGGTTATTATAAGTACCTCTTACTTATTAGAGAGGTTTTAGTTACTAATATTTAATAGTCCTTATATTATACTATAGAGGGTAGGATCTCTGTCTAAACCTAGGTTTAGGTCTTCTTTAAGGCCTATCTAAAGAGTTTATAAGCGTCCTCTCTAAAGTTAGTTATAGAAGGTTACTAAGGTAAGAAGCGTCTTTATAAGAAGGAGGTAGTAGAGGAAGAGCTGATTTAGGCTCCTTATGCTTAGAAGAGTAGAGAGAAGGATAATAAGTTAGAAGAAGAAGAGGTTATAGCTTAGAGAGAGTTAATAAGCCCTATTCTAGTAGTAACTTAGTCTTAGTTCTTTACTTTATTAATTTTAAATATTTCTACTAGTTAGTATTTTATCTTAGGTTTTTATTATAAGTTTATTATTAAGAGTAACTAGAATTAAAAAGTATTAATATTATAAATTAACTTTTTTTTCTAATTCTTATTTAATTCCTATATATTAAGCTATTTAAAGAGGTGTTAAAGTAGTCTTAGCTCTTCTAAATATTTAGTATAAAAGTCTCTTAGATAATATAGTAAACCTTAAAAATTATCTATAAGATACTAAGTAGGATTTAAATTATATCTAACTTATTTTATCTAGTATTATAGCTATTTTTTAAAAAGTCTACTACTAAGTATTTCTTATACCTTCTATTCTTATATACTTTTAATAATATCTAGTAGAGGCTCTAAGGTCTCTTATCTTAGTAGAGAGATGTTTAGATCTTTTAAAAGTATATTAAGAGTAAAAATATTATAAATTAATAAGCTTTTAAGAAGTTTTAGCTTATAGAAGTATCTTATATATTCTAGTATTTTAAAAGGTTCTATCTACTATTTAATAAGCTTTTAGCTAAAACGATTTATCTTAAGATTCTTAGTAGATAAGTAGACTTTATCTCTAATATTCTAGTTAATAGCTTTTTAGTACTAGTTTATACTATTCTCTATCTTTTTCTAAGCCTTATCTATATTATCTTTAGCTATCCTCTAAATAGAGTATATATATTAAGCTACTTTTACTACCTTATTATAGTTAAGTCGTTTTTAGAGAATAGAAGTCTTTAGTATATTCTAGTCTTATAAAGTCTTTAAGTTAAGTCTAAACTTAAACTAATAAGAGGTTATACTAATAGATAAGTATAAAAGTATTATTTATACTCTATCTATTAAAAGGATTAATTTATTCTAGTTATCTTAATAGTAGGTTATAAAGAGCCTTAGTCTCTAATTGATATATCGGTTTATTATCTCTATCTATCTATCTATCTATTTATAGTAGGTAGTATTAAGCTTAAGCTTAATATTAATTATTTAATAAAATTTAGTCTAAAATAATAATATAAATTAAGATTCTTAATTAGATATAATCGATTTAGAGTAGTAGCTAAAATAGTAAATCTATTAAATAAAAAGTTTAGCTAGTCTTTTAATATCTATAGTTAAGTAATAAAGTATTAATATTAAATCCTTTCTAAGTTAGTTAATAAATACTAATATAATATTAAATCTATGTTTATCTTTTAAGAATAATTTAAAGTTTATATATAAATATTATATAGAATAGTTAAGTATAGATAGGAGGTAAAGAAAGCCTTATTACTTAGTTTATTAAGAATAAGAGTATTTATAAGCTTAATAATTCCTTATATACCTTCTATAGTTTAAAAACATTCTAATCTAGTAATAGTATTATACTAATAACTAGTATATCTTTTTTATACTTAGATAAGTACTAGATACTTAGTTATAGACTTCTTAGATTAGTTTTATATAGAGTTTAGTATTTTTTTAAATATAAAGTTAATTCTTAAAAAGTAGTAAATTATCTAATAAGAAGTAGTATCTATCTAGAAGTTAATAACATTCTTTTTAAAAAGAGTATAGATTATCTTCTTTTAACTTTTAAATTATATTTAAACTTATTTCTAGAATATTATCTAACTAAATTATATTAAAAAAGGGAGACTATTCTTATAAAAAGGTCTAAGTAAGTTTAGTATTAATTTAAGAGTCTAAATAATTAAGTACTAAAAGCGTATATAAGTAGCTATCTACTTTAACTTAATTATAGGTTTTTAGGTCTTACTTATATTAAGTTAATATATCTACTTTTTAATTACTCTTCTTAAACGTAAATTAGATCTAGAAGTTAAAGTCTAATAGAAACTCTATCTATTAGACTTACTTAGCTATAAGTAGCTTAGTTATTATAAAGTATTCTAATAATCTATAATCTAAATATATATTAATATACTTCTAATATAATATAAGTTTAAGATACTATTTCTTAAAAGCTTTTATAATAGTAGATAGCTCTTTATTATAGATCTCTTAGTTTAATTTATAGTTAACTAGGATATATAAGTAAAACCTAATAGAGTACTAAAAGCTATTATATTATTATAAGAATATACCTACTATTACTTCTTTTAAAGAGTCTATTTCTACTTTTATATTATAATCAAGGTTAAAGTAGTATAAAGTTTATATAATAAGTAGCTAGGTTCTTAATACTTTAAAAGCTTTATTATATTTAGATGTTTATAGAAATAGCTCTATAAGGTATATTATCGTAGTTAGAGGTTTAGTAATTTTAGTATAACCTTTAATAAATTATCTATAGAATTCTATAAACCCTAAATAAGACTTTATACTTATTATAGTATTAGGTTAGACCTAGTTTTATAAAGGCTTTACTTTTTCTAGGTTAACTTTAAGTTCTTTTATAGTTAAGATAAATCCTAAGTATTTAACTCTAGTAATACTAAATTCACTTTTCTTAATATCTATCTAAAGTCCTACTTCTTAAAGCTAATTTAGAACCTTTCTAACCTATTCCTTATATTCTTTAATAGTATCTAAATAAATTAAAATATTATCTAAGTAAGTAATATAAAAGTCGTTTAAATAGTTAATTAAGACGTTGTTTATATAACGTTAATAAGTAGTAAGGCTATTATAGAGTCTAAAAGAGAGGACCTTATATTTATATATACTATACCTAGTTCTAAATATAGTTATCTCTTCTAAGTTAGAGTTTATTTAGATATAATAGAAAGCTTATCTAATATCTAATTTAATAAAGATTTTAGCTATCCTTATCTTAGAAAGGAGCTTATTAATATAAGGGATTAAGTAGAGATTATTTTAAGTTAGAGTATTTAGCTTTCTATAATTAATATAAAACTATAACTTATTACTATTAGCCTTTTTTATAAAGAGTATAAGAGAGGTAAAAGAGCTATTACTATTAATAATAAACCTCTTATCTAGGTTTTTTATAAGATACTCTTTTATAGCTTTAAGCTTAGTAGTTAACTATTAATATAAAGACGAAAAGAAGTTAGAAAGTAGCTTATTTAAAGTAATCTTATAATCGTATTTATAATAAGAAAGAAGCTTATTAGAAGCTACTTTTAAGAATATGTCTTTATAGAATAAGTAATACTTTAGAAGTTAGGCCTATATTAGAGCTCTTATCTTATCGTTGTCTTAGAGAAGAGCTAATCTTTTATTAATAATCTAATCTAACTTATAGAGGCTTATTATATAAAATTCTAAATTAAGCTATTTTATATTATAATATATTACGTTAGTACTTATCTTATAGATAAAAGAGTATAAGGTTTAGCCTTTTAAGGCTATACTAGTAGTTTATAGAGGCTTTAGACTAAAGTTAGATATTAAAATTTTAAAAGGTATTATTATAGATAAAAGTAATAACTTAGCTATATATATAAGTCTACTCTTTTTACGTCTTTCTTATTACTAGATAGTATATTCTCTTTAGTTTATATCTAACTAGTAATTTAATAAAGGTTTCTAGTTCTAGCTAGAAAGAGAAAGTAAAATTTCCTTACTATAGTAGAGAGTTAAGAGGTATTTAGCTAGCTAAGTAATCTAGTTCTTTAAAGAGTTAAGAAGAACTTTAAAATAGTTTAACTACTTATTACTAATAATTAGATCTTATTATCTAAGGTCTAGGATAATAAAGGGGTAGTTATAGATATAACGTTTATCTATATTTAAATATAGTTATATAAACTAATTTACTATACTTTTAGTACTATTATTATATCTACGAATAGACACTAAATAAGGTAGTTTCTAGATCTTTAAACCTATTACTTTTAATAATTATAAGGCTAGAAGTCGATTTAGAAATAGGTACTTGTTTACTTCTATATCTACTAAAGCTTATATCTTAATACTATATCTCTATATACTAAGAGTAGTATTTATAAGGAATTATTTTCCTTCTATAAGCTTAGAAAGGTTAAGTCTAGATAGATTATATTTATATAAGCCTAGAAAGGTATTTTTATCTAAGTCTTTTTATTTTCCTTCTAACTTAGGTTAAAGTTAGAGTACTCTTTAAGTAGTTATTCTTTCTTAAGTTAATCGTCCTCCTTTATCTTATTAATACTAAGTAGATTAGAATAGTTAAGCTTAATATACCTAGGTTTCTTATAATTATAGTACTTTATATTAGTAAGGAGTTAGTCTATAAACGAAGTCTTTAATCTTTTACTAGTAGAAGAGGGTCTAGAAGATTAAGAAGTTTTTTAAGAAGTAGTATAAAGTCTATATAAGAGTAATAAGGGTTTTATTAAGAAACTAGATAAGGTTTAGTTAGTATTAGGCTTTTAGTATAATAAGCTTATTATAATAGGTTTTTTAATACTTATTATACTAGTTATATATAACTTAGTATTATAGCACCGTTTCTTATCTATAAATAATAGGTCTCTTACTATCTTATTAAAGTTAGTATTCTAGTACCTCTTACTATTAACTAATTAGGTTCAGAGCTAAGGCGTAAGCTTATTCTATATATAGTAGAACTTATCTTACTTAGATACTTCTCTAAGTATTATAATACTTAAAAAGCAACTTTTAAATTCTATAAAACTTTCTTTTATATAACTCTTTTATCTTATCTAAAGAGACTAAAAAGCGTTCTAGGCATTCTCCTTCTTATAACCTATTAAATAGTAGATATTAAAAAGCTCGATTATCTCTTTATAGTTTTTAAATACTATCTTACTTATATTAAACTTGTATTAAGGCTCTAAGTAGTTCTAGGTAAGTTTTATTATTATCTTTTAAATAAAGGCTTTATAAGTTAAAGGCGTCTAATAATAGTTAATGTTTATATAAAGTCGATTACGTATTAATATTCTCTATTACTTATATATAGGTAAAACGCTATTATTTAAAAGTTTAATTTTTTCTATAATCTTGCTTTTAATAGGTTAAAGGGCTTTTAGAGTACTTTTGGGTTATAGGTATAGAGTAGGTTATAGTAAGAGATAAATATTAGAGGTAGAGTCTCGCTTATAATAGTAGTTTAAAGAGGTAGAAGAAGGTATATATAGAGGTTAGATAAGACTTAGACTTTAGTTATTATTTAGTAGTTATTAACTAATTTATTATACTAGGTCTAATAATTAGGTAATCTAATTATCTTACTCTAAAATTCTCTATTCTTTTTCTTAATTCTTAGCTTCTATAGCTTAGATTATACCCTATATCTCGTCTATATTAGAGAAGTCCTATTAATCTCTCTAGCTTCTAAGTACTAAGCTTTTACCTTTATTATTTTTAGGCTTCTTACTGTTCTTAGGTATACGGTACTAAGTCGAGGACCTTTTAGTAGAAGCTTAACTTTGTTCTCTAAGAGAGCGCTCTACGCTTAGAAGCGGAGCTTAAAAAGGACTAGGGGTTGCTCTAGATTCTAATATATTAAATATTAAATTAGAGGGGAGGGAGGGGTAGGATTAGATTTAAAAGCCTTCTAGATAACTATTATAAGTTAACTTATCTACTAAATCTAAGGTTATTAGAACTCTTAAGAAATACTTAGTATATTCTAATCCCTTAACGTATACTAAAATACGATTTATACTAGCTATTTATATAGATAATAAACCCTACTATTACTAGCTATCTAGGTAGTCTCTAATTACCTAGCTATATAAGAATATTATTATAATATTCTAAATCAAGTGTAAATCGACTTCTAAATAAGAAGTAGTAATAAGCTTAAAAAGAGATATTATTAAGGCTATCACTAGTAAAGAAGAGTTATTATTTTTATATAATAGTATAAAATATATATAACTATAGTAGAGGTATATAGAAGTATATATAGTAGAATAACGTATATAGATACTAGGTACTAATATAGAAGAAAATAATAACTATCCCTCTACTATATTAAATATAAACGTCTATATATAAGAAGGTTAGAAGCTTCTAAGTTCTAATAATAATAATAACCAAGCTCTACCTAATATAGCTAATACTAAATAATAAGAGCTAAAAAGCTAAATATATAACCTCTAATCCTTCGGAAAGCTAAATATATAACATCTAGACCTTAATCCCTTCTGTATATAAATGTTAGATATTAATACCTTTGGCACTTCGCTTACATAAGTATTAGTCATTTTGTAATCTTAGCCAAAGAGGTATTAGAGGTATCGGCACTACTTAGAGGTATCGGCAGTTTCGCGAATGCCGACAATTCTAGATAGTACTGTTATATAATAATCTAGCTGTCATATAATAATCCAGGATAGTATGCTATTATAAGACTATCTCTCTTTATAGTACTTTTATTTTTATAAAGTATATAAGCACTATCTTCTCTAAGCTAAAAGCTATCTCTTACTTATTTACCTACTTATTATATACTCTCTAGGCTATCTTAAGTATTCTATAGTTTACTACTATACTTTTTAATATTATAAATAGATTTATATTATCTATAAAGCTTATTATAATAAGCTTATTAATTCTTACTAGGTTCTTATATAGCGTTAAGATAAAGAAGATAAATAGTATTAGTAATAGTACTAATTCTTATAAGATATCTTATTTAAGGTCTCTTTTATCTATTAATTATTTATTAAAGAATAGTATAGCTTTTTATCTAGAGAGAAAGCTCTCTATTTATATTACTATCTACTATAGAACCTTCTTCTCTCTTAATATATAAAGTAGCTATATATAGTCTACTTAGTTAAAAGCTCTTACTATATCTAGTTAGACTAGAGACATATAGCTCTTATTTTCCTATACTATATATATACTCTTTATTACTATTCTAATTACTAGCTTTATATTTTAATACTTTTAGTTACCTATTTATAGCTCTAGTAGTATTACTATTTCCTCTATAAGCTATATAAGCCTTTATATTATTACTTTTTTAAGAATCTTATCTATAGTCGAGAGTAGTGCTATTAGCTAGTAGGCCTCTATCTTACTCTACTTCTTAGTTATTTTACCTAGTTTTCTTAGTATTACTACCTTTATATAGTAGAAGTAGAATAGGAAGTACTATAGGTAGAAGCTTACTTCTACTATTATAATAAGTACTTTGTTATTATAAGCTTTTAAGAAGCTATTTACTAGTATATTAAATCCTAGTACTTTTTATAATACTAATCTTATAGCTATCTTAATATACTTCTTAGTTATATATTAGCTTATTAAGTACCTTCTAGAGATGCTCTTAGTATTCTAGTCTTTATTAGAAATACTTAAGTAGTTAGCTATTAACTCTAAGAAGAACTTTTCTATAAGGATATAAGCCTTCTTCTAGTAGGTCTTACCTTTTATTCTATTAAGTAATATAAGTATTAGTAGTACTAGTACTTCTAGTCTTATATATCTTTTAAAGCGTATCTACTTTTTAAGTATCTAGAGTTTCCTTTTATCCTTTACTACCTCTACTAGTATCTCTCTTTAGCTCTTTGTTTTTACCTTTTTACTTACTATTTAGAGTTTCTAAAGAATATTATTAAGCTACTATCTTAAGCTCTTTATTTAGTACTCTTTCTAGGTTCTTTTATATCTCCTTACCTTCTTTAACACTTCTTTAACTTCTATATTCTATTAAGACTATACTCTCTCTCTATTTAGCTTTTAAAGTAGTATTAAGGCTTTTACTATCCTTTAAAGGTTCTTTATAAGTCTCTATACTACTCTTTTAAGTTCTTATATATTTTAGATTATAAGTGTTTCTAAGTAAGAGGCTTCTACTTTAACTAAGATCTTATCTATTAGTCTTTAGCTAAATCTAAGCACTTATAGTATCTTTCTCTCTCTTCTTACTTTTATTATAAGGAGTTAAGCTATATAGTCTAATTCTAGTAGGTTTAGAGACCTTTACTAGGTTACTATATTCTTAGTAGAGAAAGTAAGGTTAATTATAGAGTTATAGGAGCCCTCTCTTCTTTATATAGCTTTATTATAAGATATATCTCTTTCTAGTACTTATAGTATAGTAAGTTTAAGAATAAAGTCTACGTTTCTATTATATCTCTTATATATATCTTATAAGAGGTAGTAAGTATTTAAGTTACTTATTATAAGTACTCTTCTTAGTCTTACTTACTAGAGTATATTCTTAATTAGTATCTACTCTATTTATAAGTTATAGACTAAGTAGACTATTATCTTATTTACTCTCTTCTCTATTATTATACTTACTTAGTTCTTACTTATAATATATGTCTAGCTTACTTTTAGATATCTTTTATATATAAAGAGTACTACTACTCTATCTAATTAGATTATATTATATCTTAAGCTTAAGAAGTAGTTAGAGGAGTTTCTTATACTATTCTACGCTAGTTCTTAGATTACTAATATATTATATTCCTTCTTATAATTTAAAGCTATATTAAGAGCTTCTAGTATCTTCCTTATATTCTAGTATAGTATTATTATACTTATAGTAGTCTTATAAATAGAGTTTAGATTACTTCTATTTCTTTCTTATTTAGATTTTTTATTATATTAAAAGAGCTTCTTAGCCTTTCTAGGAACTAGGTTAGGTTACTACTATTTATATATCTTACTTTATTTATATCTATTAGTCTCTCTAGTATAAATCTCTATCTTTACCTCTTTTTTAAGCTTTATAAGCTCTCTTTCTAACTAAAGGTAAACAAGTAAGATATCTCTATCTTACTCTTCTTTAAGAGTCTTTATAAGTTTATAAACGTAGTTATTTTATTAAGATATTATTCTCTTACTTATCTATAATATTACTCTCTTATATAGTACTCTTTTATAAATACTAAGTATTCTCCTTTATAATTCCTATACTTTACTAAGTATTCTTTCGAGTCCTTCTTACTAGAGTACTCTTCCTTATTCTCTTTATATCTTTTATATATATACTAGGTATACCTCTTATCTTATTTATAAAAGTATATTATATACCTCTACTTTTAGTACTTATAGTACCTCTATACTACTACCTCTAAAGTATATTTTTTATATAAGAAGTATTATATCTTTTATAGTATTCCTTTTATATATAGCCTTTTTACTTTCTCTATTATTACTACTTTAAGAATATAATTCTTTTAAACTAGTCTCTCTTATCTCTAATACTCTCTATATCTATTTCCTTATTATATAATCTTTAGTATCTTTATATTAGAGGCTTAAGAGATACTTTATAGTATACTTCTTATCTTATTCTTAAGTATATTTATTAAAGCTCTTTTTATAAGTACTACTAGTATTCTTACTACTACTACTATTCCTTATTTAAATACCTTCTTTACTTAACTATTATTTTATATATGTCTTACCTACTTCACTTCTTTAAACCTTATTATAATATCCTTACTTTAAAGCTTTTAAGCTATTATTACTCCTATCTTATATCTATCTATATTTATAGCTCTAATTACCTTCTTTAGTAATAGCTTATTCTTCTCTTTATCTATCTCTATTACTTAGACTATAATCTCTCTTATATATTTAGCTAGTACTATATATTCCCTTTATAGTATAGTTACTACCTCTCTTTATAGTCCTCTAGTTCTAGCTCTCTTTATCTATATTAGACTATACTCTTTTATTCTCTCTATTCTCTTAACTATAATAGTAAGCTCCTCTTATAGAATTCTATATATAATTATATTATCCTCTCTCTTCTTAGTTCTTTTATATTTAAGTACTTTTTCTACTACTTTAATAATTACTTTAATATCTCTTTTCTCTATTACTAAGTTAACTATTATTTAAATTAGGCCCTTTTTTATTATATCTACGTAGTTTAATACTCTCTTCTATCCTCTTATACTCTACTCTTCTTAGTTTATTATACTATCTTTATTAGTTACTAATACTTTAGAAGAAAGAATAGAAGCTCTTTATAAGCCTCTCTTTTTTCTACTACTACTACTACTATAATTATTTAGTATAATTATAGAGTGCTTTAGTCTCTTTCTAGACTATCTAATAGTCGTCTAAACGTATTTTAAGGCTTTTAGAGTTACTTTGTTAATTCTAAAAAAGTTTTAATACTAATAAGTAAGAGTTACTTCTTTAGATATAAGATAACCTAGATTATATAGAGAGCGGTATTAGAGATATTAGTCTCTATTACTTTTTATATAATAACTCTTAATTTTTTTATAATATATATTTAGTAGAGATAAAAAAAAGAGAGTTATATTTAAGTAAGAAACTAAGCTAAAAACTAGCTAAGAACGCTTTAAAAAAAAAATACTAGACTAAGTATAAGATTCGTCTAGGTAATTTAGTAAGAAGACTCTATAAGTAATAGTCCTAGTTATTACTTCGTTCTCTCGGTTCTAAATTAGCTAAAAAAAATATACTAAAAAGTTACTAACTTCTTTCTTCTATTAATTCTTAAGTAATACTCTTATAGATAATAAATTTATTAGAAATTAAGTATAGAGAATTAAGAAGCTAGATATTTAAACTTTGTTAGATTTTTTTTATAATAGAGTAACTTATCGTAGGTATTAGAGATAGCTTTTAGAGGATTTATTAGTTAAATATATATACGTAGCTTATAAGTTAGAACTTTTTAAGAGCTTAGTTGAAATATATTCTTCTTATAAAAGTTTATTAATAAGCGCTAGTAAGAAGAAGTATAATTATTACTCGGAAATAGAGTTATATAATACTCTTTTTTCGCTTAAATATATAGTAGAGTTTTCACCACCGAATATAGGCTTCTTAGAGCGTCTTAAACCTACTTTTTATGTATAATAATAATATTTATATTTACTAAGTTTTAAAGCTGTAAACAGGGTAACTTTTAGTGTGTTTTTGGCTGAAGAATAGACCGTGCGTACGAAGTAATAACCAGGACTATGGCAAGTATATAAAGTCGTGAAAGTGTTAGTCGTTGAACGTCTTAAGAATATGACATTCTTGCTGTCGCTTTAGAGTCTGTAGTCGTTTACTTCTTCTACTTTCACGTTGCTAGTTTGAAAATCAAGTCTTTTGAACCGGGGTCTAGCAAGTCGAGGAATTCGCACGGCGGCGACAAGGTAGGAAGGAGCTATAGTATATTATCCGCTCTTCTAGCACGTCAGGCCTCATTCTAGCACATTGTATTTCGTTTTCTCTCTAGTACGTGCTATTTGAGAAACCTTACGTAGATATAAGAGATTATATACCTAGGTAACGGACCTAAAGACGAAAGATATCTTAGAGTGCTTATACTTCTAAGCAGCGTTTAAGGTTTCCTAGCTAGGTTAGTATATCTAGTCTTTCTTAATACTCTTATATATATATTTCCTTACTTTCTTAGCTATTCTACTTTATTATATTTTAAATTATTTTTATTTAATCTTTTTCTTTCTATTTCTAGATAGCTTTATTCTTCTATCTATACCTAGTAGTAAGGATAGAAGAGAATACGGTAAATAGATTCGAGTAAATAAAATTTAGTACTTTCGCTTCTCTCTCGTTTAGTCTAGTTAGCCTTTCCGCTTCTAGTCTCTCTTTTTAGCTTTTCTTAGTATTTTGGCTTTCCTCGCCTTAGTTAGCCTAGTACTTAGGATAGGATAGGCTACTTACTATAACGGCACGAAATACATACTACAGGAGAAGAGGCATATAGGAGTGCGTTCGAGACTGAATAATGTGAGTAGATACTAGGCTCTAATACAGAAGAAAAGGAAAAACTATCCCTCCTCTACTCTAGGAGTAGGCTGCTATATATAAGAGGTTTGGACTAAAAGGTCTGAAACCGACTAATGTTATATGTCGGCTAATATAAAAGCTCGAACCTACGTAACCTTCTTAAAACAGACGATGTAAGATAATAACTACTGAAACCTCCTATGTGGCAGGTACTCCTAGCTATCTAGGATAGTATGCTATTACATCCCTCTCCCTTGAAAAAGACTCGTCTCGAGTCTTCTATCTCTTGTTGTTTAGGGCTGAATCGGGATATTGTAGGATTATTATTAAGGTTGAAGTATTTGTTGTATTTATTAACTTTATTATAAGCGAGAAGGTTAGGGTCTAAATTATAGCTGACCCGGTTTAAAGTTATTGAACTTTGTTGTAAGCGAGACGAGATGTCGAGATGTTGATTTTGGGTCTGAATTATAACCGAACTAATTCGTAGATGCTTATAAAAGAGACTTTGTTCTAATCCTTCTATATTAAAGTAAGTATTCGCGTTTGCTAAAAGAGTATGTTCTGATCTGTCTAGTAGGTTGGAAAAAGTTTAAAGTAAAAATTAGAAAAAGTTTAAAGTAGGAGTTGGATGGTATTCGGTTAAGGTTAATAGCGATAACTTAATTAAGAGCTTACTTCTCGGTTTCGTCCTAATAGAGAGTGTATTTTAACTGATCTGTATCTAATTCGAAAAATTTACTAAAAGAGTATAGGTCTGAAAAAGTTTAGAGTAAAGTTGGAACCGAAAAATCGATAATGTCGTAGATGATAGTGATAACTTAGCTAAGAGGTTACTATCCTTTTGAGAGTGTACTGATTCGAAAGTTTAAATGAAAAAAAGAACTTCTGGCCTGCTAGAAGTGAAAGAAAGTAAGAAAGTAAAGACTGTAAGACTCTGTGCTAGAGTCGGTGGGGTTTCGGGTGGTTAAAGGCGAAGTTGTTTCTGAAGTTGTTAAGTAGTTTTAGCTAGTTAAATGAACTTGATGCTGAAGTTGTTGTATTGAAATTGTCGTCTGAGTTCGGGATAACAAAAGGAGTAGTTTTAGCTGGTTAAAAACGAAGTTGTTGTTGAAAGTTATTGTATTGCCTTGTTCCCTTCTGAATCGGGGTACTTAAGGACTTATTTGTCATCTTCTGATTTAGAAGAAGAGTCGCTGTTGTATCGTGGGGGATTCGGAGCTGGATGGAGGGGTATTCTTTTGAACCGAAGAGCATCTCTGTAAGTTGTAATTCTAGCGTCTCTTATGTGTAGTAGACGCGTTTTAGAGCTAAGGTGTATCTTATATATAGAAGAACTGTTCTGATTCTGGTATCTCCCTGAGTATGGCTGTACTCGAAAAGCGACCTTTTGAAGTCGGTAAAAGTTTCTTCAGCGTATTCTTCTTCTAATTCCACTTCTGTCTCTTTCGGATGATGTTCGGTCAGGATTGACAGCGATAACTCAGCTAAGAGCTCGCTTCTGAGTTTTGTCCTGATAGAAAGCGTATTTCGACCGATTCGCATCCGAGTCGAAGGAAGTGGTGGGAAGGCATCAGGGGCAGCGATGTCCCTTAAGCGAAAGAGGTCTGAATTCGGGCTTTGAAAGCAAAGGAGGGTCGAATGAGGGTCGGATCGATGAGGGTTCGGAGAGGGTTCGGAGGTGGGGTGTTTTTGACTTCGAAGTTCGCTTGTAATTTTGTCCTCCATCTCTCGGCTAACCGATCGTTTTGTCCTTTGTTTTTGTGTGCCTCTATCTCGTCCGCCTATTATCCGCATATTGTCTGTATTTGAGAAGTCTTGCTTATTGTTTCGTCGGGATCTTCTAAGTCTTGGTGTGCGGTTGTGGGTCGGGTCGGAGAGGGTTTAGAGGGTTATCTTTTGAAAAGGGGGGTGGCCCTGGAAGGTTGTTTAACGCCTCGTGGCGGAACTGATTTAGAGAGACCTAAGGTCTTCTCGGAACTTTGACATGATGTTGGAAAGGGGGGGGGGGGTAAGATTAGATTTGGAAGCCTTCTAGATGACTTTGATAGTCGACTTATTCACTGAACCTGTGTATAGTAGTCCCTATACAGAGAGGGTTATTAGAAGCCTCTGAAGCACTTAGCGTATTCCTGCTTCCTTAACGTGTAAAACACGCTTTTTACTAGCTGTCTGAAACCGATACTAAACCCTGATATTACTAGCTATCTAGGTGGTCTTCGATTACCTGGCTATTTGAGGATAGCGTCGTTCGGGTCCGATTCTAGCTTGAAAAAGAAATAAAAGCGACGATAAGCTTAAAGAGATATTATAAATGCTGTCATCGGCGAAGTAGAGTTTTTCCTTTTTATGTAACGGTACGAAATATACACTATAGGAGAAGAGGTATATGGGAGTGCGTTCGAGACTGAATAACGTAAGTAGATACTAGGCTCTGATACAGAAGAAAAGGAAAAACTATCCCTCCTCTACTCTAGGAGTAGGCTGCTATATATAAGAGGTTCGGACTAAAAGGTCTAAAACCGACCAACGTCATACGTCGGCTAATATAAAAGCTCGAACTTATATAACCTTCTTAAAACAGACGATGTAAGATAACAACTGCTGAAACCTCCTATGTGGCAGGTACTCTCAGCTATCCAGGATGGCATGCTATCATACTTACCTAGGTAAGAATAGGAGAGGCTAGACTAGAATAGAATTAAAGCTAGGCTAAGTTTAGTAGGCTAGATACTCTAACTAGAATAGGAGTAGCTAGGAAAGTTCTTAAAACAGGATAGGAGTAGCTAGGTAGATAAAAAAAGAAGGCTAGGCTAGAGTAGGATTAGAAAGGTAACCCCTAATCAAGACCTAGACCCTCTTTTCTACTCGCCTTCTAGATATTAAGCGAAATTAGAGCCGCCTTCTGAGCTTTAAGCGAGATTAACTAGCCTAACTCTTCTTATCCTAGCCTCTCTATTTAGTAAGGAAAGGTAAGTAAGTACTATAGAATAGAAGTAGCTAGGAAAGCTAGAATTTAAGAATAGAAGAAGGCGAGATAGTCTTAAAATAGAGGTAGAAGAGAGAAGGAGCGTCGAGACAGAATAGAATAACAGATTAGGCGGAGAAACCTAAAACACTGGCTTTTCTAGCTAATCTAATCCTTCTTTTATAATTATCTATTCTCTTCTATTATATTTCAATAGAGCGAGGTATTCTTTCTTATTTTCTAATACTTAGAAGCGTTTAGACGAGGAAATTTAAAATACTACGTCTAAGTATTCTAAGTGTTCTAAGTGGAAATTTTTCTTCTTACTGAATTTCATATTTTTTACTTAGTTTTATCTTTATTATAAGTTGTCTAAAGTTTTCAGCCTTTTTTCTATTTATATATACTAGCTATAGCTACTATTATTCATACTTTATAGCTAGGTTTAAAGGCTTAGGTTTGAGTTTAGAGAAAAGAGGTAAGAGTGTGAATCTTTTCTTCTTTTCTTAAAATATAAAGTAAGAGTATCTATATAGAGAGTTTACGAGAAGTAGAGATAGTAGATAGTATTATTCTTTCTAGTTATAAAGATAAATAAGAACTATTCTAGATAGAATTTAGGAACTATTCACTACTCGTGTATACTTCTATCTTATAGATTAGTCTAAATAAGTTATAGAGGTATAAATCAACTATAACACTTAAAGTTATAGGTTTGTCAAGGGTTTTAGAGGTTCTTACTATCGATTTTGAGTTTATAGTCGATTCGTATATCTACGCTTCTTCTAACCATAGATCTACGGCATGAATTGCCGCTAGGCGACGTTCCTTATAGCTCCTTTAGGAGAGTGAGAAGAATAGAGCTTAGTTCTCTCTCTTTTTACTAAGTGACATCCCACTCCGATAGAACTAGCATTCGTGGTTGAAGCTAGTCTTGATTTCTAAATCTCGCGGTGGTGGGATAGATATACTTGACTTTAGAGATATCTAAGGCAGGGGGTAGTCGGGGTCGGAAAGGATGAGTAGAAGGTGTATTCTTAAGTAGAGACTTTGATTCTTGTTTGTTCAAGGTTTGGATTTCCTTTCTCTCTGCTATAGAGTACCTTTTGTTTCTATCTCTTCCCTTATCGCATCTTTCGACTATAGATTAGTTTTCTTCTTTGCTAGTACTCTCTGTTTAGAGAAGACTTCAAGAGTCGTGAATCCACACGAATTGTTTTTCTGTGAAGTGGAATTGTTGCTGGGTGGGCGTTGGAGTATATTAGGATGATCCAGATGGAATATAATCAGAAAGTAGTTCTTTTCAGCGCCTTGAGCGAGATTGTAGCCAGCGGGTTCCCATTATTCGCTTATATTTTTCGTTTTCAGGATTTAAATTGAAGCGGAGTACTTTCTAGTCGCTGCTGTTGGCCGGCCGTACTTGATTTACTTATTAAGAGCTATTTACGTAGAGCAGAGAGATATTATAACAGCAGCACACCAGCAGCACGAGAAACCTCATCACGTGTCACACGTCGATTTCAACTTTGACTTTAAGCAAACACCAATTTTTTTATATCATCATAACCATTCTAGTTCGTGAAACGAATTATTTCCAGTTGGTTTCGCTTGGTAGGTTTCCTCAGAACTCGTGAACAAGGCTCTTGGCAAGACATCAACTAGAATTCATTCACCATTATATAACAACATGCCATCTTCGCGTTTGATGCGCTCTTCTACAAAGTTTTCGGCATGGCTGTACACCTATTGAGCTTTACCCACACGGCATCCCAAGGGCCCTGAGTAGCAAGATGCTTCCATCGCTACTTCCTGAACCAGATCGGCCTCACGATTCTCGACCCTATCTCGTCCCATCGCTCGCATGCATATTTGGCTCGTTATTGCCCACAAAAATCCCAACCACCGCACCACCGCAGTCCCGGTTTGCTCTATCTATTGGTTGTTCCAAATACCAAATTATACATATGGAAAACTACATGAAGATTAATTGTTTCCCATTCAATCACTTCTGGCGATTGCCCACTGGGTCGACTTTTTTATCTTACACTCACCGGATGAATTTTCTCGTGAGAAAGACGGTGGAAAAAGACTAAACACAATATGGGAAAAGTTCACAAGGGGCTGTGATCTAAATGTCTCACTTAGGTGGAATTGACAAGTGAAGAATGTGCGGGAGGGGCCAAAAGGTACAACAAGATGGGAAGTTGAAACTGGCTACCTAGTACCTAAGGAAGGCCGACAAGCTAATCTGAAACAGGGAGTTCGCACGAAAGGAAATTCGAAAAGAAATTGGAAAGGAAAAGTCTCGACGAAACGAGATCTCTGGGGCAAAATTTGGCATCAAAACTTATGACGGGTGAGTGTTTCGATTCATCCCACCCTTTCACAACAAAGCTTTAGCTAAAAAAGTAAATAGACACTTGGTCTTACATTTGACCTTCTCACGAAAGTCATTCCAATTAAATACGGGACTCTCCTTTCCAGATATCTTCAACTTTCGCGTTTCTTGTATCAGGCTGTATTCATCAATTTGGAGCGTTGAATCTGCCCCTGAGTTCAACCGAGAACAACCGAAAACGGTTTACTTTCTTCGTCGTCCAACCACCTGCAATAATTTTTGAGGATTTGGTCATATACACTGGGAGAAGAGAGGATCAAGAGGTCTTGTAAGTCTACGTCTCCATCAGTGTAATACTTATTAGATAACTTCTCTCATTGAGTAGGGAAAACCAAAGTTCTGGGCCAAGTTTGGGTCTTTCTCTGGTTTTCATGGAGCTGGAGGTATGTGCCGTTTGTCTACAACTTAAGGGCTATGGCAACGAAGCAAATTCTAAGTCTCATCAATGAAATTATCCATATCTTGAGAAGTTTCAGACCTTCTGCAACCCACGAGCTATAAATATATTGTCGCCACCTCGGCACCTCACAATCCAGTTTTTACCACTTCCGAATTATTATCATGTCGCATCCCATACTTCCACTTCACCTGTTATTTTTATTTGATTGCCATTTCGGAATTTCACTCATGGTTTTATCCCGTCGTGTTTTTTTTAAACAGGCATAGTTTATTAGTTGTATTTCTATCTACTTATCTATCTCTCCTCGCCTGTCGACGTTTTTGAAACTTCCCAGTTCAAGTAAAGTAAGGGATGTAAGGGATGTAAGCAGGATGGTAATGGGGAACTTTGTTCACTGTCATGTTGAATGGGTGCTTTCCATCGGTTGGAAAAAGTGTCACACTTCCGTCAAAGCCCCAACGGTATTCAACACCATGGCGGCCTTGAAACTGAAATGGTTCCCTGCCGTCGCGTGGCACAATCAAAAGTCTTCCATTGGGACACAACAAAAAAGTGTCCTCTAGGAGAACATTTCCGTAGAGGGGTCCGTGAGCCACGGCATCGGCAGAATCACCGCCCTCGCAAAAAAGTCGGCTAGAGATGGAGGGTCGTTATTGTACCGGAACTTACCCTCACCAAGATCAATAATCTCCCCTCCCACAAGTGCTTGGTTCAGCCTAGATATAAGGTCGAAATCGTCAGATTCTCTTTCTCTCGCAAAGGCCCCAATGAACTCGAGAGTAGTAAATTGTTCTCCTGATCGCTGAAGGTGTTCGATGGAACGTGTTCCTAATAATCTGTTGATTGGAGAGGGATCGAGTCTTTCTCCTCGGTTGGCTCTACCGCCGTCCTCGTTGCTTTGAATTCCCGACAATGGAAAGGTTCCATCTATAAGGGTACGTGGGGTTGTGAACGTATAAGGTGATTGGGTTCTGGCGCTGTTCCTCCATCTCGCCGAATTATTGTATGGGGTTCTATAAGGCACAGTGAAGGAGCTACGCCGTGGAGTTCCTCTAGAAGGTTGTTCGGTTCCAGAGTTGCTCGCTTCGCTCCCCCAATCGAAGATGACGCGGTGACGGGAACTGTGGCGATGGTTGTTACGATACCCTTGAGTACTTTCATTCTCGGAGTTGGTTGGCGCGACAGTTGGAGCAGGCGAAACCAATCTGGAAGGAATCCGAGAAGAGTGTCCTGCTGGAGGCGAAGAGGTACGGAATGCATTGGGTGTGCGCGATTGGCTTCGTGAAGGAGGTGAGGAAGCACGAGTAACAAAAGGTGCGCGCGAGAGCCTTTGTGAAGAAGTGGTGGAAGAAGTACGAATGGCGGAAGGTGCAGGCGAGCCCATTCGTGAAGGTGGCGATGAAGCACGAACGCTAGAGGGTGTAGGCGAGCTTATTCGTGGAGGAGAAGCTGAAGAATCACGAATGACAGAAGATGAAGGCGAGCTCGTTCGTGAAGGAGGCGAAGGGGCTCGTGATCTCACTGGTGAGCCTGTTGGGAGAGATGTAGCACTTTGTGAAGGGGATGAAGAAGTACCATCCGTAGAAACATTAACCCATCCAGTTGGCGATTGCGGAGAGGACATTTTGGGACTGATCAAGTTGTTGTCTGTATGTCGAAGAAGAGTCTAATGTTCAGATGTATTGTGAGAGAAGAAGAAAGTGCAGGATCTGGGAGAAGGGGCATCCTTTTATACCGAAATCGAGAACTGTGTGAATGAGTTGTGAAGAAGTGTCTGTTCAACGATCGAGTGTTTTATTCAGTGATTCCCCAATTGCGTTTACCTCCACTTGATTGCATCACTACATTCCTTTTTCCAAGTCCATATCCAATCACCTCCTCGTCCTCGAATTGGATAGATGAATCCGTAAGTGAGTACGTGCGATTATTTGAACAACACATCTTGAGCAGCAGGAGGAGTGGCTTTTATATTGTGGAGTCTCGTGCATAAAGTTTGAGAGCGCTCGACATTTCTTGCAATTCTCAATCAAACTTTTGCATCTATTGAAATCCGAATTCGATAACAGATTAGATAACCTCATAATACAAACAAGCAACAAAGATGTCAACAACAGCTCCTTGTACTGGGAACACTTTCTCAACCCTACTCCGTTTCGCAGAACTTCCCAAAAACCTCGGCTTTCTGGACCAAATCGCCTATCTCTGTCGCAAAAAGTCTGCGTTTCTCCTAGCAGAGTTCTACGAAGCATGTCTTGAATATTGGGAATACGAGTGCCGTGAAGATTTCGAGAGCGATATTGCTTTAGAAGTTGAGAAGGGAAACATGGAAGTTCTTGTTGAGGGAAGGGTTTACAGATTTACGGGAAAGGAGTTTATGGGTGAAGGAGCTAGTAGTGGAAGTAAGACTCGTAAACGAAAAAATATTGATGAGCACTCAGGGGAAAAGCGAGCAAAGACGGATAAATATTAGGCTGGTAGAGAGGAAGCTTGAGAAGAGATACCACAGGCCTAATTTAAGAGACTTTTTACCTAAGTGGCGTACTAAGAGAGAGAGAGAGAGAGAGAGAGAGAGAGGTGATTGGATAATGCACCAGGGGGTGCAGGAAGTCGTAAGTGACTAAGAGAAGAATCCCTCTGCTTGCATCCCCGATTGTTCGACTGAAACTCGGAAACTCAATTTAATTGTCCTAAACGACTTAAACAACTATAATTATATAATTTCCATTCTCTGAGAAGTTTTAGAACAATTGTAGAAGGGAAGGCGTGACGGGGCTATAGTCACGAGTTCCCTGGTGATGTGTGGGTTGTAGTATCAAAAGTATTAATGAAGGCCATGAGAATTTGAACTGTTATACAAGAGATTAGGAGTTTCTTCTGAGGGTAAGTAGATAGTCTTGAATTGTTATTACTGTAGCCCTAGAAGCTTCAGAATAATCACACACTCTTTAGAATAAGAGTTCACTCTGTAATAATGGAATGTTTACGCGGGAGGAAGCCTGTAATTTTTGTGTTTCCGAACGCATCGCGTAGTGACTAAGAAATAAGAATTACTCATTGCAAGTGAAACAATCTCGAACAAGCTAAGGCGTTCTCCAAACACAGTTTTTTTTATGATTCAACACATCGAAAGGCAATTTCTCCCGTAGTAAGCCATTCAGTCTCTCCACGTCGATAAGTTCTATACCAACCACCCCCAACGCTCTCTCCAATCTGTAGAATAGAGCCATCAAATAAAGCAGGTGCGTAAACGCTTTCAAACACTTCCCATGGGATCCAGAAATACTTGCAATGATATGTATCCCAGGCAGTTTCCCCGCCGCGAAAGCAGGTGCCAGCTGTTGGTACAAAGGCTGTGAGGTATACTTTGTTCTCCGCTTGAACGAACATGGGGTTCTGGATAAACATTTGAACTTGGAGTGAGAAGAAGTAGTCATAGTATTGAGTGTAGGCGCTATCTTCTCTTGGTATTTGAGTTCTGGTTGGATCGTTCTCGTTGGTAGAAAACCGTACCTTTCGACTTCGCTTTGCTGGTCTGGTTTCGCTTTCGCTGTTTCTGGGCCTCGTTCTTTTTGTTCCTTTTGCTGTACATTGCACTTTTGGCTGGTCGTTTGAACGACGATGGCCCTCACCTGATTGTCGTTTCGTGCTCCTGGAAAGGGCTTCCGATTGTGGGCTCTGGGTTTGGAGTGTCTCCTCTTGGTTATTCAAAGCAGGAGGGGTTTCTAGCTTCATTTTGTTTTGGCTTTTTGGGAGGTTTTAGACTAGTGATTGTGTTTGGTATGGAAGGTTAAGAAAAGAGAGACGTGGGAAGGTCAATTTATAGTTTTGAGGGATACGTACTGTAGTGAATCACCGGCCTTGAAAATGAGTGATTAATACGCCAACTACTATTTATAGACAACCCTCCATTATAGGATTTCAGGTCTGGTGATTCCGATTACAGACCTTAATACGTCGTCTACTTAAAAAAATATTGTCCAAAGCTTCGCGGGGGGATAAAAAAAGGTAAGGGACAAGGAGATCCATGTGGTCATAACTCTCCCTATTATTGGAAAAGAAGTGGTATGTATCTGTATTCCAAGCTTTCAAAAGCTACTCTGCATCAAATTGACCCTTACTCTTCAAATTTACAGAAGAAATCAAGCCGTCCGGTTAGCGATAATTGGGAAAAGACAAAGGAACGCAAGGGGGCTTAGCATTCGTGAATAACAAGACATTAGAAAAGTCAAGCAAAGTGCGAGGTGCAACAAGAAATTAGAACAAACACACGTCACTCACATTCGAGGATTCGTTACTTCACCACAAAAACATCAATATCTACTCAGACCTCAAATCAAACATCTATCTCACCCCCTGGGAACCTCCATTTCGTCACCCCTCCGTCCCTCCTAGCACAAGCGAGATTATGCCTGTTTTTAGGGTCAAAAACATACCACGCCAAATCATCCTCCCCCGGGACCTCAAATTTGACTAGAGTTCCATCTTTTAACTCTTTCAGAATCATTGAGGGGAATTCATCTATAGGACCTAGAAAGTCTGCTCCCAAGAAACGGATCCTCCATAGCAGTTGGGTGAAAGTGAAGGGTAAGCCAGCTGTGCGGATATGTCTATTGCGGAAGATTGTCATAAAGTCATACTCGCTTATGTTCTTTGGAGGAGGATTGGATGTTACGTAGGCGGGAAGGTTGGACTGTTTGGGGGATATGGCGGGGGCACTTTTATAATGCATAATGGCTCTTGTGAGCTTTTGGTTGTTGCTTTTGGCTGAGAAATCAAGAACACCGAGATTTATATAACGACCTTTTAGTCACTTTGTGAATGCCTTTGGAAATTAAATTGGGAAGTCAATGACTCGGATGTGTTTCGAAAAAACTCACTAACATAATGCACTTTTGCTGACTCCCCGATAGCATAGTCGCCTTTTCTGAATCCGAATCACTTCAATAGAAGATAAAAGATATTGCAAGATCACTTGTTGTGAGTGACAAGCCAATAGGCCGAACGTCAATCTCGCAAGCGAGTATATTTCAAGTAAGTTGGTCTCTCCATTTGTCCAACTAAGGGTCGAAGGTCGTATCCACCGCAGATGAGAATGAAATCCACTTTCGCACTTTTGTTGAACTATAAATTACTGCCGAATCTCGAAGTGCTGTTGAGTACCACGTATCTTTCGTGAATTATGATAACAACTGATGTTTGTTGGTGCTTCCCTCCCCTCTCTTCTTTCAGCATGCGTGATTTATCCTGCGTGCATACGCCCCCTGCCTTTCATTCTTCGTACATGTGAGTACAATATCGTTGAAGCGTATTAGAGTCTTGACGGAGCTGGCTGGAGAGACAAAAAGTCAAGACTGAATGGTCTCCATTTTGACTCAGAGTGTAAATAACACTTTTTGAGGGAGCCACGATAGCTGCCGGGTGGATGAAGATTCAAGTTGCATGGTATCCAGCTTGGGAATTGTATTTATAAAAGGGCTGGGCAAGAAAGGTATTTCGATGTTGGTCCGCGTAGAACGCCAAGATAACTGTCCTAGAGCCACAGGTTTTGAGTCCTGGTAATCGAAGTGATTTGTTGTACTTATAGTTGATTATATTCGGAAAATTTGTAGGAGCGTAGTTCCGGCTTTACTAAAATGTTGCAAAATCAGAGTAAAACTACACCTTTTATTAGCAGCCTGAGGTACCAAGCCATTCCAACACTTGATTGTACTATCTCCAAGCCAATCAATCACTCATCCAAGAACGCCAAGGTCTTTTAAGTCGTTTTGAAATGCATTCTCGAATCTTTTGTACAAAGGCATCTCTGCACTCTTCCCTTCTACAGCGTCCCTTCTCGCCCGTCCCATCTATCGCACCCTCCCCTCCCACAAAAAGAAAACTTCTGGCCACAATATACAATTAACCCCTTCTAACCAATCACAAGCGATGATTCTTCTGCGAACTCGTATGCTGGAATTTCGAGGTTGAGAGGAGCAGGTCCCTTTCTTATACGCCCGGAAATATCGTAATGGGAACCGTGGCAAGGGCAGAACCATCCTCCGAAATCACCAGCCTCACCAATCGGTACACATCCCAAATGTGTGCAGACACCTAGATTACGTTAGAACATAGTGTTCCCGAGGCTGTTTTCTGAGTGGAGAATTGTATAACATACCAACCATAACCAACCACTCTGGCTGCTTAACACGCTCAGCATCAGTTTGAGGATCTCTCAATGACTCGACCTTGACGCTCTCGGCTTGCTTGATCTCATCTGCGGTTCTGTGGCGAATGAAGACTGGCTTTCCACGCCATTTAATAATGACCTGCTATGGTCAGTACCCCAATTGCCAAAGCATGCCAACCCAATGTATGCGATTACGTACGTTCTTTCCCTCTGGGATAGATGCGAGATCGACCTCGACCTTAGCCATGGCCAAAACATCGGCGGATGCGGACATGTTCTGCAAGAAATCTGCAATTTAAAAACATCAGCGACTCGTTCCAATGGCTTCAATTCTCGTTCCCGAGCCTTCAAAAGCCAGCCTCAACCAATAGAGAGCTTCTCGTCCCATCTTCAAACCCCTTTGTCGCATCCGGTCGAAACGTACCTTGTACTGTGCCCTTCGCCGAAGCCGCCGTCAACGCACCCATCGTTCCGACCATAAAGTATTGAAAGACGAGGTTGTTGGTCGTTCCATTTTTGCTTCTATAATTGCTGAAATCGGGAATCTTTCCAGCTTTATCGTTTGCGGTGCCCTTGAAGGGACTATCGAACGAGCTCGTGGCATCGGCTTTCTTGGTTGAGACGGAGAGGGCTCGTACGGGTAGCGCAGATGGGCAGGCGCGCCGTGGGAGGGCCCGCAGGAGTGTGCGGGAGGTTTGTGAGAGTGAGGCCATCGTGATGGTGGTTGGTGTTGTGCAATTGCGGGAGAGGAGTTGATAATCTGAGGTTTTTGATGCTTTGGACAACTCCGGCAAGGTTAGGAATTGACGGCAGGTGATTTGCTAATGAAATCCCTGATTTGATTGGCCGACCCATCTTAGCGACCCGCAAAAATATATTCCCTGCCTTCTATTTCAGTGACTTCAAGTTGTCACCTATACACTGGTGGGATCTCGATTATTCTGAAATTCTCATATATTCATAGCTTCATTCTGAAAATTTACTCATTGCTATGTAACAGTTGGGTTTGGGTATTGGGTATCCGCGACAAACAAAACCACCACGTAATTGACGCTCACTCACTCTCTCATTCCATATGTCTGACACATTCCTAAATCAAAAGAAAAACCCTGTAACTCAGACACAACCTTCCCACGCTATCATGTCAAACTTTGGTCACTGTAAAATACAGAAAGACAGATACCTAGCCAGCTTTCCATTTCAGGACCAGTACCCTAGAGATCGTCATCTTGCTCCGGGGTATCGTCTATCTCAAACTCATCCTTGATGGCCAACAGGTAGTTGCGAGCCACCATAACGACCATGGCAATCCCTAGACCATTCCAAACGCTTTGACTTTGTTCGGCTAAGTTGAAATTTCGAAGCGTTTTGATGGATGCCTTGGGGTCCGCCGAATCAAGAGTAACGATGATGACAACACGGCTCATAATTAAAATGCCATAAAGGAGGGGTGGTGTTCTCCTATTCGGGTCCAATTCAACACTCCCATCTTCATTTTCGACAGCTCCAAGATATTCTCGATGTCTCTTGGCAAGGAATGTCATCTGATTTGTGATGTTTTTGAGAATCCTGTCGGTTGATTGACCAGGTTTCTTTCTGATGAGAGTCAGAACTGGGAGGATGCGTCGTTTCCAGTAATCTCCGTCCTTTTCGGCCCACCTATTGAATTGGAAGATAACTTTGTACATCCGTCTCTCGCTTGTATCGTCGGGCGCGTTGATGCTCTCATCGAATGCCACCATGGAACCAGCTGAGATGAGAGGTTGCAATACTCTTACGCCTGGTAGGGATGTTAGTCAATTAAACAACATAGCATCTGCATAGCTTACCATGGTAGTGACTTGAGTAATTGAAACCGATAAGTGGCTGCTGCACATTATGGTCAATGAATAGATAGTAGGGGATTGACGGAAAATCGATTTTCCACTCGAGGGGTAACAAGGGTTCAAAGCCACGCATTGCGAGTCTCTCGTAGAGATATAGCTCGTCTGGGTGCCAGCCCCCCTCCAACCTGGCAGTCTCTATGTCCTCGAGTCTAGCGGCAAGATCGGCTTCTCGGACAAGGCGTTCCTGTTCTTTTTCTGCTGCAACTTGCTCTGGGTCTGGTTCGGGCGATTCCTCAAACTCTTCCTCCTTTATTTCCACATCGGAGTCTGATCCTTCTTCCTCCTCCTCCTCTCCTTCCTCAACTTCATATTCTACCTCATTCCCATCCGAATCAAGCTCAACTTCGCTACCGACCTCTTCTACTTCGATTTCGTTTCCATCTGAATCGTACTCGACTTCTGCCTCGGATTCTGGCTCAATCTCGTTTCCGTCGGAATCGTACTCCACTTCTGCTTCAACCTCAATCTCATTTCCATCGGAATCGTACTCTACTTCTGCTTCGGAGCCCGACTCGACCTCGATTTCGTTTCCATCTGAATCGTATGCAACTTCTGCTTCTTCCTCTTCCTCGGAACCTGATCCCATCACAACGTCTTCTTCCTCGTCATTCGCACCAGAAACAGCTAACTCAGACTCCCCGCTTATGTATTCCACCTTGATCTTCTTATCATAGCTCATCACAACAGAATCAACCTCGATCGATGCCATAACCTGCGAAATAGAATCTTCGGGCAAAACGGTCTCCCTCTCCTCCGAATCATCGCTTCTCCTCCTTTTGAGGGGGTTTAGCCTTGCATATGGTGACCATCCTTGGTGCTGTACGTCGACCTGTACATTGTTGTCGATTGGAGGTCTTGGGACGAAAAAGTGCTCCTCGTCTGGCGCAGTGCTTGTAGATTCGGCGGCAGTCCGCTGGCGCTTGGGAGAAGGCGTGATCAACCCCACGATCGTATCCTTGAGGCGAAAGAGCGAGTCCATCATGGGTGTCTACTCGACAGTGGTTGCACAGTTGGAGGTGTGATCAATTCGAAATATAAATCGCGTGAGGAAAGGAAATTGGCTAGTTGCGACTTGTTGCGAGGCTGCAGTGAAGGTAAGGCTGTTGGTGTTTACTTCGGAAAGGTAGAGGTGTTTGCCGGCAGATATGCTAGATCAAGCTGGTGAATAGCTTGGGCACTTTTGCGATCGTTGTAGACTGGGTAAAAGAACTGTCATGATTTCGTTGCCATGCCATGGAAGTATCGCGTTACTGGACAGCGATTCGAGTGTTGCTCGAATCTTACTAGTAGATTTGATCTCAATCGCCTGGTCACGGGATGTGGGGCTTTAATTGTCTTGGCGGACGACCGTACGCAAGGTCCTAAAAACCTACCCACTCTTATAAATTTATATAGATTTAAGTATAGAGAATTAGAAAGCTAGCTACTTAAGTTCTCTAACCTTTTTCCTCTATTAAAGTAACTTATAGTAGGTACTAAAGAAATCTCTTAGAGAATTGATTAGTAAAATATTTATTCTTAAAATTATATATATAGCTTATAAGTTATAACTAAGAGCTTAGTTAGAAATATATTCTTCTTATAAAAGTTTATATAGAAGCGCTAGTAAGAAAATGTGTAAGATATATTTACTAAGTTATAAATCTTTAAATAGAGTAACTTTTAGTATGTTTTTAGCTGGTTCTAGACTTTGCGCACGGAGTAATAACTAGGATTATTACACCTAGCTCTCAGCTTTTTAGAGTAATTCAAGGCAATTATTTGAAACACCTGAAACAAATTGTAATATTGAACCAGCTGTTTGGAACAAGGAAGTTAATTGTCCCAAAGTATTAGGTAATTGTAGTGCGGGAAAGTTGGAATTTACTGCCACTTTTGGTGTCCACCACGCGGTTACTCAAACATAAATTTCAGACCAGATTTCACGCGTACGAGCACTGTCCCTTCTATCACTTTGAAAACCTCATCTTCCACAATTTATTATTGAATGTGTTGGCTAACAGCTAAAACTAGATTTGATCTCTTACTTGCTTGGCTTGTCGGTGTGCCCAATTGCCTAGATTGTTGTCAGTTTTATTTTCATTTCGCTGATTGGGATGAGGGAGAGACATACCTTTGGCGTGGCAACATGCTGTTGATGTCCTGCAAGGTTCATAAGCCACAGATCCCCAGGGCTCTTAACACCCTCGGGTCCACCCAAAAAGCTCAAGGGGAAACCAATATCAAATGCGTTCGCTCCCTCGATTTCCTTGATATCCTCGTCGCTCAAACTCAAACTCAACCCCTCAATGTTACCTTTGAGGTGTTCAAGCTTTCGTCCGCCGATAATTGGAAAGACGTATGGAGCTTTGTGCATAACATACGACAAGGCAACACTGGTAACCTGCGTCTTCTCTCTGTTGGCGATCTTTTCGAGGACTTTGCTGATCTTGATAGCAGCCTGGCTGGCCTGACCAGCTCCTCGGCTCTTGGCCTCTGCATTCTTTCTCTGCTCGTCCGTCTTGAAGTGTCCCCCTCCAAGGGCACCCCATGGTGCGATTCCCATACCTTCAGCTTGACACATGCCGAGAATCTCCCCTTTAGTCGGTTATCAGCATTGTTTGGTTTTTTATCTGCGAAAACCGGGGAACTTACTCTCAAAATCTCGGTTCTCAGCTGACCAACGGCCTTGGTAGACACTGAACTGGCGGAATCCATTTTGTCTCGCGTATTCGTTGGCTTTGGAAACAATCCACGCAGGTGTGTCTGAGATACCAAGATATAATACCTTCCCTTGCAGCACCAACGTGTTGAGAGATTGCATTAGCTCAGGGATCGAACAGGTGAAGTCCCACCAGTGGACATAAAGAATGTCGATATAGCTGGTCTTGAGTTTCTTCAAGCTAGCTTCGAGAGAAAGGTGAAGGGACTTGGTTCCATTTCCTGAAGAATTGATGATAATCTCTTCGTTTCCGTGTCCAGCTCTATAGGCTGTGGTGAACTTGGTAGCAATTACCATCTCATCACGATTCTTCTTCTTTTCCATCCATTCTCCAATCCACTTCTCAGATTCTTCGTCCTGTTCAACATTAGGATTATGCCGACGATTCATGAGCGACCCAATCACTTACTTGATAGTTGTTTGCGGTATCGAGGAAGTTTCCCCCAACTTCATAGAAGTAGTCGAGGATTTCTTCTGTGGTTTTCTGGTTGCACTCTCCCACGAAATCAACCCTAAACAAATCTCATGGTTAGCGACAACATTAGAGAGGTAGTTAGAAGTCTGAACATACCAGGCAGTGCCGAAATTCATAGTGCCTAAGCAAATCGGGGAGACCCTTACAGAAGCCGTTGGCGACAATATACGGTACTGACCAAGAGGCTTCAGATCTGGCAGAGGAGGTGGGAATACCATGATTGTTAGTTTGGTGGGTAGGGAGGTAAGATCTTGTAAGTTTTGATTGTGAAGCTGTGAAGAGTTTGGATTGAGGGATGAGAAGTTCGGTCGTAGGCAGAGAGGGGTATTCTATATGCCAGTGAACATAAGGACCAGTCCAGCATCTTCCATGCATATCCGTACACCACTCTAGCCCAGCTCCCAACTAGGTGTTCGTTACCCGTGCCAAAAAGAATGAAGCGCTTGTGATCGACCCGCGACACCTGAATTAAGCTTTAATAACATTACTCCGTACTACTAGTAGTAGTTTACAGAGCTTTTAACCTTTATTATCTCCGGTGGACTTTACAGCTGCTGCGGGGAAAGCGCTACTATCCCCCCCCCTACTTAATTACATTGTATGCGCACAGACATCTGCCACACTAAAACGACCGTGCGCGTACAATGTAATTAGGGGGGGGGGATAGTATCTGATTGACTATAAAACCCACCTGCGTCTGTACTGGTAATTGCATACTGTGAAACCATACTAAAAGCTCTTGCGGGTCAATGACGAGGTGGTGGGGGTATGGTGCGTACCTAGGTATGGCCGAATGCGTAGCGATCATTTTAGTACTTAAAAAACAGTCGCAAAACTCTACTAAAAACACAACCACACCCTAAAAACCCATAAGCTCCGATATCAAATTTTAGTTAGCAGCCGCTAGATATTCTCGAATTTTCGATTTATTTTTGCGATTTTCTATTAGAGCTTAAGAAGCTGTGAAGTAGCAGGCGTGAGGCGGTACTAAATTCCGCCGCTCCATCGCCACACGTAGAGGTACGTAAGCTTCCTAAAGTTAAAACATGGTTCCCCTCATCTTGGTGGTGTGATTAAAGTCGTATTAAGGTTTTGGTTCTTACCGTTTTGGGGTCGTACCTTTTTTGGGTCTTTCCGTCATAAATCTGGAGGTATTCCCTCACTGCCGCCACCTTTCGCATCCATATCTTCCGTTCTTTCAGCAACACGCAGCTTTACGAGTACCTAGGTACCATGACTTCACGGTGACGATTGAGGATCAAATCGACGTCTCAGACGATTGCCTACGGTGTGCGAATCGTTCACTTGAATCAATTCTTGCACCAGGGGCACCCAATGGCAATGCTATACCAAGGACTCTCTTGCCACTTTCCTCTTCCACTAAGTTCATCTTTTTTTATACTTCACTTTCTCAGTTCGCGTTCATACCTATAGCGGTGGCCATTTCGTTGTTCTAAACTTAATTACCAGATACTTTGGGACAATTGAAGTTGATTGTTCTAAAACCTCTGGGTCAATATTATTGTTCTAAGTATTTAGAACAATTTACATGAATTACCCTAGAAAGTTGGAACAACGAGGGCTAGGTAGGTAGCTACGAATCTAAAGTATTTACTTGAATCAATTCTTGCACTGATCATTTCTAGGGACTGTCGCTTGTCCTGCTGCTGCTTCTTTCTTCCTTTACCAAGTTCATCCTTTTACTGCAATTGACGTTCAATCCCCTCGATGCTAGGAAGTCGCCGAACAGTACTGACGGGACTCCTCTCCGTCAAGTCAAGAGCACGTCACGGTGAAGACAATCACGTGTAGGCTTTCTGTTGGGTAAAAACACTTCTCATTGGCAAGAAGAAGGGGAAAACGGCCCCAACGGTGAACGGGCCCGGCCGAAAAGTTGGCCGGGGAAGAGCCCATCATTTTTCCCAATCCCCCACTCTTTCTTCTCTTATCCTTTATAAAAAACATCTATTTCTCAGGTCTTTTGCAACTCAAAAATCCACATTGCCGTTCAATTGCCCTGTTCTTCGTTCTGGTGGCGAATGAATAATATTGGTCATAATTTAGCTGAGGACAGCAGCTTCATAAAATACCAATATAACGATGTCAACGTCACAAATGTCCAATCCCACGATGTGGAAAAGGGCGGGGTGAAAGAGGAAACCGCCAGTCCAGTTGCGGGGAAGCCTGTAACTGAGACTCAAAGTACCTCTACAACAGCAAATGAAAAGGGGTTATTCAATGAAAACCATACGCCACAATCGGACAACTGTTCTCTCACCGGCCTCGAGGAGAAGGATGATTTTCCAGAAGGCGGTCTGAAAGCATGGGGTGTTGTTGCGGGTGCATTCTGTGGTAGCTTTGCGGTCTTCGGAATCATCAATAGCACTGCTGTTCTTCTCGACTACTTTCAGCAAAACCAACTCAAAGATAAAACACCCAGCCAAATAGGATGGATCTTTGGGCTCGGTCTCTTCGCTACCTTCTTTCTTGGTGAGTGATATCCTAGGGGAATTGTTCCCTATTCTGGTGGTTTCGGGAGTTATGCTTCTTCTTCCTTACTCCCGAGACATACTCTGGAAACTTCTTGGATCCTCAAAGAAGTAAACTGACTCCGAGATCCTCATGTGTAGGAGCACCAGTCGGACCAATCTTCGATGCCTATGGACCTCGAGCCTTGATTTTAGCTGGAAGTGTTCTATTAGTACTCAGCATGTTTCTGTTAGGAGAATGCACCCGTAAACTCCCTCCGGTTCTTCGCCATAATTACACGGCTAACTTTTTTCTTCTAGAATACTGGCATTTCTTCATGGTCTACAGTCTTCTCAATGGCATCGGGGGATGTCTCATCGTCTCTCCTTGTGTTGCTAGCGTAGGGCATTATTTTTACCTAAAACGTGGACATGCAACCGGAATAGCGATGACGAGTGGCAGCATTGGAGGAATTCTATTCCCTCTCATACTTCAACCTCTAATTCCGAAGGTTGGCTTCAAAAACTCAATGCGCATACTCGGCGGAATTCTTTTCGTCCTGCTCGTCATAGCGAATATGACAGTCCGAAGTCGATTACCACGCAAGAAGATGGCTAGTTTGAAAGAGATCTCCCCAGATCTCTCGGTTTTGAAAGATCTTCCTTTCGCCTTGTTAACATTAGGTAGTAGGTATTCTCCGAGTTCTTGTTCTCTTTTCTCGGTTATTTCAGGAGGATTAAGACACTATTTCATCCTCAGACAGCTTTACTTCCTTAGGCCTAATACTAGAAATAGCAATGCTAACTCGAAAACAAAGTACTGCTCATGGAATGGGGAATCTTCGTCCCTCTAACATTTATCACAAATTATGCAACTACACACGGTCACTCAAACAAATTCGGTTTTCAGATCCTAGCAATCTTGAATGGAGGAAGTTTCTTTGGACGTTTCCTTGCTGGTATCGTCGCTGATATGATGGGAAGGGTAAACACTCTCATTATCTCTATCGCATTCTGCGCCATCGCCTGCTTCGGACTTTGGCTTCCAGCTGGAGAGTCCACACCAATGATTGTCGTCTTCGCTGTCATATTTGGTTTTGTCAGTGGAAGCAACTTGAGCCTGAGTCCAGTCTGCGTTGGTCAAATGTGCAAAACAGAGCACTATGGCAGATATTTCGCTACTTGCTGGATGGTGAGTAATCTCTGAGTTCTTTTTCCCTCGCTCGGTTGGTTCCGGGAGGATTAAGACACCATTTCCTCCTCATATACCTGACTTTCTCTTCTTATACCCCTGTTTCCGATTCATCTTCCTCAAACATACTTCTAGAAAGGGCCATACTGACTCCGAGATTGTCCAGCTTGTTGCATTTGGTACGCTAACAGCCCTCCCGATTGCGGGTCAAGTTCTTACTGCCAATGGTGGAAATTATGAGGGTGTAATTATCTTCGCTGGTCTAGCTTACACTGCAGCTTGCGCTTGTCTTATCGCAGCAAGGGTCTTGAAAGTTGGGTGGAAGCTCAATATGGTCTATTGAAGACCTTCAATACTCTATTCCAAGGTCCGTGGGGTGTTCCTAGACCAGCGAGCCACTTTGGGACTTGAGTAGTTCGAAAAAGCGAACGACATCTTCTCTATCTTGGTGTCACGCGTACAGAGATTGGAGATACAGTACATGCTGTGGCACTTTATCTATCTGCATTTTATTTGGAATTTCGGTTTGAAAATTTCGAGTTTTCTTGGGCAATATTTGTCACCAACAATGGTTGTTTATGTTTACACTTGTAAATATTTTATCCATTACTAGAATAATGAAATCTGTTTACTCTTCTACCTGAATTTACTTTTGTCTAATCTGAATGGATTTCCAGAGAATCACAGTGAAGTGACGATGATTTTGCCGAGATAAAATATCTTTCTTTGCAAGTGGTAACTTCTTGTGTGTGACTTTTTCGTTTCAACTGTTTGGAACAATGATCATGAAAACTAATAAATCGAAAACCAGGTGACTATCAAAATGTCTAGAAGATTTGCTTTGTCACTGATTGTAAGTCTCTTTGATGTTTTCTCTTGTGTTATTTCTCCGAGCTAAAGAAGTTTATTGAATTGCGAAGAAATTTTATTTTATACTCCAGATCGTCGTAACTCACTTTATTCTTGATGTTTCTCTAACATACTTTAAAAAATTTAATTTATTGAATTGAGAACAGCAACGCATTTCTTTTGATGTACTAGTATTGTTACTTTAACAAATACAGCAACCTGCATGCACCCTGATACTAGATCATAAAGAAGTGAACTTACGCCTACGAACTCGAGATTCGAGTTATTGAAGTGGAAAATGTATGAGGAGATGAATTTTGAACAACTATGGGTAGGCGAATTAGTCTGAAGCCTCTTCCTTGACCCGTTGGATCGAGACCAGCTGATGCTTCTCCTAATTCGTCTGGAAGGATACAAACAATCAAAAAGGTCATTGGTCATTAGTCAAGAAGACTCAAGAAGACTCAATATTCTCAGAATGACTAAAGAACATGATGAAATCAGCAAACTGAGAATCCCAAGTCTCTTTTGAAATCACAGCTCCCTCTGTGGATTTCCTTTCTACTGCAAGAATACAAGGTGTAATCCTACTTAAAAACCTATAATAACTGACTGAATTCCATAACTCGCTCAATGAAGCACTCCCTTCAGTATTGATACATTCCACAGAAAAACTCGTTATGAAGTGAAGCTGAAGAAACACCTCGATCCAAATACACACAGACTTCACATATGGAGTGGAATACTTATGGTCTCCTAGAATTAACATTGTTGATTAGTAGTTATCAGCCTTTTTGTAATGACCTACACTTTGCAACAGTGCCCACCGCTAGTTCTATTCAGATTCATGGCTTTGAAACAGAGGGAAAGGTAGAAACGATGTAACTTTGGCAGTGGCAGAACAATCTACATTAGACTAATACTAAATAACCGCTCCTTGGACTATGTTTTCGAGTTTCAAGCCTTTCTCGGCGTTCCTCCTACCTTAGCAACCCGCAGGTGTGCTAGTGAGAGCAATGGTCCTGGTCGTGTATAGCGAATTCTACTGCATGAGGTTCAGTCTGCCTTGTCGATACAAGGAAACACGAGAAGAATTCAACAAAACATACAGAGCAGACCCTGTCATATACTTTGCCCCCTCTCCATCCCATATCCTAGTTGCTCAACCCAGAAGAAATACGAAAGCATCACATCATGAGAAGCAGGTAGCATATAAACAAAAGTCCTCAAAAGACTCAAAAAAGGTCATACATATATATATCTACATCCCCGCCCCCATCTCGCACCCCACAAAATCAAAATTGTACGCCTCTCACACCCAATAGTGCAACTCATCTACCCATCTTCAAATATGGTACACCCTTGATTCCAAGTGAACCACCCAACCACCCCACGCCTGCCCCCAAGCCCATATCTATCTAACAAGTCCATATACCAACCACACCATCTCTCCGTCCCTCGGTCAGATACCCATCCTTGATCCTGACGTTCTCGACGATAGCAGGTGTCTTGCCATCTTCAGCAGCAGTAACACCTGAACCACAATCCCAGTGTCGACCATCCGTTTTATCATACACTTTTGCTACATCCTCACCACAAGCCGAGACGATCCTTCGATTGTCAAACATCATGCTTGTTATGGGGTGATCGTAAGCATATGCGTCGTGGATAGCTCCTGTTCGGAGATCCCATATCTAAAAAATAATTAGCAAGAAAGGAGAGGTTTTGAAGGTAGAAACTTACCCGAATGCTTCGATCCAAACTTCCCGTGACCAAGTGCATGTCATCAAACTGAAGACATGTCACAGGACCGGTGTGTCCAACCAGACTTCGGTGAACTTGTCCACTTCTGAGATCCCATAATCGAACCATTCCGTCAGCAGTTCCGCAAGCGAGAGCGGCATCGAAGACTTGCACAGCTCCAACGAAATCCGCAGTTGCATCGGCAACCTTACCAGTTGATCTCCACGCTCCTTCACTAGAGCCCATGCTTGCGGATGCTTGGGCTGCTGCCCACATGACATCTAGAGTTTGTACACAACGGCCCTTCTCAAGATCCCATTGCCGTAACGTTTTATCGGATGAACCCGAGATAAGAGTGTCGCCTTTGAAATGTAAAGCCGTAACTTCATCTACGTGGGCTTCCAAAGTGAAAAGTGGACAATCTCTCATAGTTCCAACAGGAGGCTCAAAAGGCTGGTCCTCTTCCTCTCCAAATGCCAAATGATCTTCTTCCTCGTCGCTGTCTTTGTTGATTCGGTTGTCCGGAGGTTCATAACGGGCTTTGCTCAGATCCCACAAACGAATGGTTGCGTCCATAGATCCTGTTGCCACAATGTTGTCTTCTACCTGTAATGCCCTTACCGAGGCCGTGTGGCCCTCGAGAAGCCCCATGCACCTTCCAGCATTAAGATCCCACACCCGAACAGTATCATCCAACGCCGAAGTAACCATAGTGCCAAATGGAACATCAAAATCCAAGGCTGTGATCGAATCGCCATGGGCTTTCATCTCCCTAATCATTGACCCGGGCTCAAAATGCTCATGTAAAATCGGCATGGATTTTCTTCGAATTGTCTTATGCCTCTTGGGCTTTGTGGGCGTACTTGATGCCGAAGGCAACTTTTCGTATATCGATTCGGACATAAATGATGCATCCATCGAAGGGTCCTCCGCTTCTTCCAAATCAACCTCAGCCTTCAAAGCCTCCTCCGTTTCGAGTTGGTCCTGGGCATCCTCGAGTCTGTTCTCAAGATCCAGTACTTTTCAAAGATTAGTAACAATACGAAATCCAGGAGGAATATACCAACTATCGTGCTCGAGCATAGCTTCTTCTTGCTCCAAATCTGCCAATCTCTCTAGCACAATCTTCCGCATACTATTGAGATTTGCTATTTTGTTATCAATCTCATGTATTTCGCTGCTCGCCATATTTTTGCGGATACCCATCATTTCCAGCTGGTGATTCAAAGAATTCTGCTCCTTTTTTAACTTCCCCAAGGACGGTGGCGTATTATCCGATTCCGACTTGTCGTCTTCCAATAGCTTTCTACCCCTTGATACCTTTCTTCTATGCCGTTTCCCATCAGGACTCGCTGCTGTGGGTAGAGTGGCTTGAAAGCCCTGGAATAGGGAATATGTATTGTCATCGTCAGGAATGTTTCGTAAAAGTTCGTCAGGTAGAAAAGTGAGGGCGCGGTATTGTATTTCGGAAGTGGAGAGCTTCGAGCGAACCAGGTCCGTGGGACTGGTTTTTGCAAAGGAAAAGACGCTTCGCTGGAGATTCGGCCTCCTTAATTGCTTGTGGAGGTCACTCATTGCATTTTGATAGTGCGTACTCGAAGTGGGATCCAAGGGCCCCATCAGTTGGCCTGCCGTGGTGGTAACCTTCCGTCCAAATGCCTCTAAACCTCGAGTCTAGCAGATACTGTTAGCAATCATACGGAGGAAGAATAAATTACAATCAGAGAGGCCTACAGATATGATTGTAGAATCATCTGGAGCTCCTATGGGAGAGGCATTGCGGCTGCTGGAGCCAGCCATTGGTGGTTCTTGGCCGTAGGCAAAACATGTAATATTCCACGGATTTTGGCAAATCGTTGGGCTAACGTCTGCGAAGACTGTTTGGTGTTTGCGCAGGAGTTTGCAGTATTTTCTGGTCGTGTGAGTTCTTGGTCCGATGATGCATTTCCATCTCGCCTCGCATATCAAGGTTGTTGACGATGCAGCCGGGCCGAAGTTGACAGGGATCACTCCGGGCTTCGGATTTTTGGCCTACGAGAGACTTCTGCCCTGGCATCTGATGAGCAGTGAAGTCAGAGTGAGCACCAACGATAAGCCATTGATTGATATGACAGCTGTCTTGTCTATTTAACACTCCTTCTCCCTCCTCGACACACATCGGTCGAAAAATTCGAGCACCTTCTCGATCCCACGCTCCGTCTTCTGCGACCCTGATCCTCATCGTTTACCCCGCTACAACCAGAATGATGGATGCAACAATAGATTTCTCTGATGCCTCCAAGGCCCTCGACCTTTCAAACATCCGCTTCCAGTTGATGTCAGTCTTCTTCTCGGAACTCTACTAGTTTCAAATGCTAACCAATTCGTAGCCGGTTAGAAGATACTATTACCTACCATCTCATCGAGCGAGTCCAATTCCCCCTCAACGGCACAATCTACAAGCCAGGAGCTGTCAGCATACCAAACAGCGATCTCAGCTTCCTCGACTGGCTTCTACAAGAGCGCGAAAAACTCGACTCCCTCATTCGACGATTCGAATCCCCCGATCAGTATCCTTTCTTCCCAAATGCTGTCCAAAACCCCATTCTTAAGCCCCTGAACTATCCAAAGATACTCCACGACAACAATGTCAATGTGAACGATAAAATCAAAAAGAGCTACATCGAAAACTTCCTTCCTGTAGCATGCGCAGACTTTGGGCACGAGGATCGAGGCGAGACGGAGGAGAATTACGGTTCCACAGCCACGGCCGATATCGCCTGTCTGCAAGCACTCTCACTGAGGATTCATTTTGGAAAGTTCGTGGCCGAATCGAAATTCCAGACCGAGAAGGAGTTATACACAAAGTTAATTAAGGCAGGGGACCGGGATGGAATTGGCCGTGCCATCACAAATGAAGCTGTAGAGAAGAAAGTGTTGGAACGACTAGGACTCAAGGCCAGGACGTATGGTACGGATCCAAGTCAAGGTGGTGAAAGCCAAGTCAAGATCAATGTGGACGCTGTGGTTGCCATGTACAAGGATTTCGTGATTCCCCTCACTAAAGAAGTCGAGGTCGAATACTTGATGCAAAGATTAGAGGCAGAATAGAAGCATTAGCCGCGGTAATCAGACTAAAAAAAGACTCGGTGGGTATAATGTTCATTGCGGGGGGGCCAAATACTCGCCAATGGCTATCACAGCTCCCTGGAACTTGCTTGCTTCTATGAGTATCGTCGAACCTTGGGGCTTGATTCCCAGATCTGAAAATGCCCTTTTGCTATCCGCCATTCCATCACCCTCATCCTTTGTGTATTCGTACGACCCCGACAAAAGTGCGTGCTTCTGTAGAACTTCATCTTCTGGGTGGAAATAGAACACTTCCTTACTAGCCTTTCCTCCTTTGCTCTTCTTCGTTTTGGGGGCATCTTCTTGGTCCAGGGAAGAAGCAATTTCTCGGTAGTTCTTGGATATGATGAGGTAGTGTGTAAATTCGTATGGCTCCTTGTCTTCGACTGCGGCCTCGATCTCATCTATGAGCATGGAATACATGGGTGGGGAGATTTCAGAGGGAACATTGATCAAGCGCTCGGCTAGAATAAGTCCAACTTGCGCATTTGGCGACGAGAGTATGGGTCCAAGAGAGGATAGGTCTGAACTCGATTTCGACTTCTCGAGGATATATTGTACCAAATCTTTAACGATCTTCTTCTCGCGATGTTCGTGTAGGTTTAGGATTGTAAGGAAGGCATATGGGTCGGTTTCTTCGCCATCGACCTTGACTGTGGAACCGACAGTAGGTTGTGAAAGGATGAGATCTGCGAGGGCTGATAAATCGAAGAATTGGTGATCGACGTCGAGCAATTGTCTCAAAAGACTTTTCGTTCCGTGGAAATCGATTTCGGACTTGAAGTTGAACCATTCGAATTCTACATTGACCATGTCAACATCCTGTGAAATTATCAGCATTGTTCTGCGAGGGGAAAGTGAGAGCATTACATCTTCACTACCGCTATCTTCTCCTCCCTTTTGTGGTGCAGGAGCATCCTCAAGGACTTCTGGGTCTCTGTTGCGTTTTTTGACCATTTTGGGGTTTGGGATGGTGTTGTACTACAGACTTTCTAATGTTGAAGAATTTATTGAATCGTCTTGACGATTTGAACCCCTCTATGCCTGAGGCTCTTATCGCAATACGATTAAAGCGGCAGCTAATTCTCCATGTTCTAACTTTCCAGAACAATTCAAGCCTTAGAACAACGCCTACAACTCTCCCTAATCGTTCTGATAATCACTTTGATTGTTTCCTAGATTTAATAATTACTTAGCGTACTACTTTGCTAGCTAAAATAAGGAGCAAGCCTTAAGGAAGAACGTATTTAGTGCCGCTCTGGTTGTTAAGACGGCGCGTTATCGGCCTGCATTCTGATAAAGAAAAATTTCCCCGCCATCGCATCCCACTACGCGGCGAGTCATAAATAGTCGGCGACAATTCATTCTTTTTGACTCTTCTTGGGATCTTCCCCTCTCTCGTTGTTCCTTCTTTTCTACCCTATTTGTATTCTAACGACCTCGCCTATCAAATCTTCTGACCGTACACCTCAACTTTATACACCAGCAAACATGGCTCTCCCCGATGAACCCAACAAGACGTTCGATACCATCTTGACGCTGGATTTCGGGTAGGTTAAAGAAAGAAACTGCCAAAAGATTCATCTAACATACTTCTAGATCTCAATACACGCATCTGATTACCCGCAGACTCCGAGAACTCAATGTCTACTCTGAAATGCTCCCTTGCACACAGAAACTAGCCGACCTTTCCTGGAAACCAAAAGGAATCATTCTCTCTGGAGGTCCCTACTCAGTTTACGAAGACGGTGCCCCTCACGTTGACCCCGCTTTCTTTGATCTTAATGTCCCGATTTTGGGAATATGCTATGGATTACAAGAGATCGCCTGGCACAACGGGAAGAATGTTATTGCTGGGACCGAAAGAGAATACGGACACGCACAATTGGAGGCTAAGAGGGTAGATGGACGTGTTGACAAACTCTTCCAAGGCTTAGAAGATGATCTTAAGGTCTGGATGTCACACGGCGACAAACTTGGTGCTCTTCCTCCAAATTTCCACGTTGTCGCAGTTTCCAAAAACTCCCCCTTCGCCGGTATCGCTCACGAGACAAAGCCAATTTATGGCATCCAATTTCACCCAGAGGTGACGCACACTCCACGGGGAACCAAGGTTCTCGAGAACTTTGCTGTTGGAATCTGCGGGGCCCAACAAAACTGGACTATGGACAAGTTCGTAGACAAGGAAATCGCTAGAATCAGAGCATTGGTAGGAGAAAAGGGACAAGTCCTCGGAGCCGTCAGCGGAGGTGTAGATTCCACCGTAGCAGCCAAATTGATGCACGAAGCAATTGGAGATCGCTTCCACGCTGTTCTTGTCGACAATGGTTGTATGCGTCTCAACGAATGCGAACAAGTCAAGGAGACATTGACCAAACATCTTGGCATCAACCTTACTGTAGTCGACGCCTCCGACCTCTTCCTTGACGGTCTCAAGGGAATCCACGACGACCCCGAGAAGAAGAGAAAGTTCATTGGAGGAACTTTCATTGATGTCTTCGAAGCCGAGGCCCTCAAAATCGAAAAAGCTGCCGCAGACTCACCAAAAGCTGGAAGAATTGAATGGTTCCTTCAGGGAACTCTCTACCCCGACGTAATCGAATCCATCTCCTTCAAAGGACCTTCAGCAACCATCAAAACCCACCACAACGTCGGTGGTCTCCCCGAGCGAATGATGAATGGCCAAGGCCTAAAACTTATCGAACCTCTTCGCGAACTCTTCAAGGACGAAGTCCGTGAGTTGGGAAGAAAACTTGGTATCCCACACGATCTCGTTATGAGACATCCCTTCCCAGGTCCCGGAATTGCCATCCGTGTTCTAGGTGAAGTTACCCGAGAACAAGTCGCCATAGCCCGAAAAGCAGATTTCATCTTCATTGAAGAGATCAAAGCCGCAGGACTCTACGACCAAATCTCACAAGCCTTTGCTGCTCTCCTCCCAGTAAAGGCAGTGGGCGTAATGGGTGATAAGAGAGTGCACCAACAAGTCATTGCTTTAAGAGCTGTCCAGACAACGGATTTCATGACTGCGAATATCTTCCGTTTCGACTGGGAGTTTTTGGAGAGAGTGAGCACGAGAATTGTGAATGAGGTTGATGGTGTTTGCAGAGTGGAGTACGATTTGACTAGTAAACCACCGGGAACTATTGAAATGGAATAGGGGTCTTTAATACCAAATTTTGTTTCCTCTATTTCTAAAATACCCCGCTTGAGTAGTTTGAGCTTTGGGTGGCGTTTTTTGCTTTTGGAGGTTAGGAAAACATAGAATTTACAACCCCTCTACAGGATTGATCAATAGAAACATACCTAGGGAAGGTACATTCTTCTTGCCTAAGTTTTGTTCAATTTTCTTCTTTGGTTGATTCCTGGAGTTACTTGAGTCTCTTGTCTTGTGGAGACGACTCAGACGAGTCAACAAACTTTACATTAAAGTGATATTGACTATGTATCTACGGCCGATAATTCCAAGACAAGAGATCCTCGAGACAAAGAAAATATTTACAAGCAGGATCGAGCGGATGGTTAGGAAGCGAATCTCGCTGCTCTTCCTACATCCACCCTCGCTACTTCAAATGATCTCAGATAATCGTAGCTACTACCCTCCCGGTCGACAGAAAACGCGGCAGTAAATATATTAAGAGTCGTGCCCGCCTATCTTGCTTATTCTTTCAACTTGCTAAAACAATTTAGCTTGATTGATCTAAACTTCAAGGTTGATATTCCAAATTGTTCGAAGTATATAGGGTGATTACTTTGCATTGCCCTATATAGTTAGAACAACGAGCTATGTAGGCAGATACGCAAACTACCGCTTTTTCTGTTCACCGCGTGCTACCTACCTGAGAAGGGTTAGGAGAATTGAGAATTTGAGCTTCTAATCCTTCTAATCCTTCTAATCCTTGTCATCCTTCAAACTATTTTGTATAGTCCTTAGCAGAACAGTGGCGGGGTAGGGAAAGCCACTCACTACCTACCTAGTTATCTTGCACTTATCAACAACCAAAGTAAACAAAAGTGCGACATAAAAACCACCACAACAGAAGAAAAAAGAAACTATGAGCTCCACTCTCCACTCTCCACAGTACGTTCTTGATATCACATATCTTGAGACATATCGAACGCCCATGACCATTCATTTGGGACCTCATCACGCGCCACCCATCCATCCCACAATTGCGAGCTGAAGAAAGTCCGGTACGGTACTTCACAGCACGTAGATGTAACTTCGGGAAGTGACTGCTCTCAGTCTCACGTCTTTCTTTCAGCTCCCTTCCCCTGCGTATTCTCGACAACGGGATAGAAATCAAATCGGGAGGAATCCTTTGAACTCGTCAAGTTGCATCAAAGCGCCAGACTCTCGGACAGAGTTCTTGACATCCCGATTCCCGAAAGCCAGGTCGGAATTCTTAGACCACCACCTGCTTTCCAAGACAGCCCCAGAGAAGTCAAGAGAACCGAACCACGATGCCACGATGCCACGATGCCACGAAATTGCCCGAATACAACAAGAAGGAAGCGATCACCGCCTCCGAAATAACACACCCACTCGGTATGGAGATACTTCTGGAACCTCTCTTCCTCCCTCGCTTCTTTTCTTTTCCTCAACCAGTTACCAGACCCCAGAGAGCCTAGCAAAAAGAAGAAGAAGAAACCCCCCCCCCCAGCCGTCGGCGCGTCGCTCCACAAGCGCGGAGACGCGCTCGAACCCTCTTTTGATTATCCTCCCCCGCTTAGAAAACATGCCTCTCATTTTCTCCTACTCGCCCCTCACAAATGCGCAGAGTCGATGTTTCATTTCGTTTGAATCGTTTCGTTTCGATTCTCAGCGAGAAGTTGATCGACAGACAGAGAGAGAGAGAGAGGAGGAGTATATAAACATCTCTCCCCTTTCATTTTGATTTCTCTCCGTCGTAGTTCATGAATCATGAATCATGATCCCCTCAACGTCGCCCCCCCTTCGTTCGACCCCGGCCCGTCCCAGTCTCCACCATCCAAGAGCCCTCAGAGGGGAGGTCGGTTGAATCTCCAGCCTCCCGAGTCCCGACTCCCGACAACAACGAGAGAAAGGAATAGCCTCGAGGGATTTGACTTTCCACTCAACCAGGTCTGGGATATTACCTCCCTACCTCCCTACCTCCCTACCAAACTAAACTAAACCAAACTAAACTGAACTCCTCAGTGCTCACTCCCTTGCCAAACATCTCTCTTCTTCCTCTCCCTCTTCCATCTTCCATCTTCAAACAATACACGTACAACTCGCGCGCCAGCCCGAGAGCAAAGAAAACAAAGCCGAGCAGCACCAGCACCAGCACCACCAGCAGCAGCACCAAAAAACAAAACAAAACAAAAAAAGAAGAGAGGGAAAAGAGACGATCAAACGTCGTGTAAAACTATATCACATCTCTGATATGCGATGCCAGGGTGGCCCTCGTCGCTCTGCCGCGCCCCTTTGCTCGCTTGTGGGATTTCCAATTTCCGAGAGATCCTTGGCTTGGCTTGTTTGTTCATCTCCACGCTTCCACGCGCGTCCACTGTCGAATGTCGAATGTCGAATGGGGTGGACGAATTTTACACTTTTTTATTTTTTGGTTGCCGTGAGAGAGATAGGGCAGGTAGAGATTAGATTACGGTATATTTAGGTGAGGTATATGGATATATGGACGTGGTTAGGGTCTTTATAGGTGAGATTGTTAGTGAGATTGTTAGTGAGATTGTTAGTGAGATTGTTAGTGAGGCAAATTTTAAAAAGTAGCTGCCTAGGTATTTGTTTGAGGACGAGGTGTGAGAGATTTCGACGTTTCTCGCGAGCAGAGACTAAAACTAAACATCCTTCTCATTCGATCGCAAACTCGTCTTCTTTAGGTCTTAAGATCGATAGGGATATGCGTTTCATTCGATTCGCAAAAACACAAATCGCAAACCAAACTACAAAGTCACTCGGCATCAGTTCATATCCCAATCTTTATTCAAACATGCAGTTTTCCTTACCAAACCACAATTCTCCCAACCAAGGTCTTTTGGACAATGCGTTTGATTGATTTGTATGCCGGTAGGGAGGTGGGAGTTTTGGCAGTCGCGTCCGCAACCGCGTCTGTATTTCTTTGGTGCGCATAAAGATGTGGGGAAAGGGGAGAGATGGGAAACGCGTTTGAGTTCTGAATCGATCACGATGCGTTGCTGCAAACCTGCTCCTGACGAACGCGGATGGAGTTTCTTCGATTCTTACTCCGTAAACGATTGAACGTCCTTGGTACTTAGGAGTTGCTATTTTTAATGCAGTTTGTTGATCCTTCAGGAGCATGAAGAGTCCGACGGGATCAAAAAAGTTGACTGAGAATGCAGGGATTCGTGCTAACAGCTGTTAGCCTGTGAGACTTTCTCTTCCATGGGTTCCAATACTTTTGGGAGAACGAACATCCTTTTGATTTGATTATTCTCATCGTTTAGGATAAGTCTCGCTCGAACACTCCGAGGAGAAGATAGCCGGCTTTCCACTCTTGGTCAGTCAGTCATGAATTGCCGCACCTCCTGGGGAAGTTCGATACACTCGTGCCGAGAAGGCAGGAACATCGGATGAAATGGGAGGCAAGCTCTGGAACAGACTTTGTAACTGGCAAGGAGTTTCTGGTCTGTCAGATGGCGGGGATGAGAAGGAAAGGATGACACATTGACATCCATTTGAATTGGGTATTTCTCGGTGCCGCCTGCTTCCCGGGTTCTTCGCTGTTGCGAGGCTTTGTTGATGTGGAAGGAACCCCACGATGATTGTCAACAAGAAGAATGAATGGGTTGCGAACTTGCGCATCGTCAGTCGTCGTGGTTCGTGGAGGCCAATTTTGATTTTCTTGGGTAAGTAAGATCTTGCGAACTAGTTTCTGTAGGGCGCATCATGCACTTGACAAACGCGCTTGATTCAACGGCATTTCAAGTCACCTTCCATGCCATTAATGATAAACTCAAGGATGCGCGGGGAACCATTGGTCAATGGAGGGGAGATTGTTACTATCAATATCTCCCTTGAGATTAAGCTTCAATCGTTCGGTACCAGATGTTGGCTGTGGTTGGACGAGGTTTGGTTTTGCAGCGGTTTGGATTGGCGATGCACCTGCAGCTGGCGATGCAGCACCTCATTTCCCACGAGGTTTGTGTGTGAGGTTACGGGGATCAAGGGACCAAGTTGTCGCACGCATCCCATCAAGATACAAGACTGGTCACTGGAGTCACGGGACTGGTCCCAGTTCCAAGACAGAATCCAGGCCGGGTTTCCAGGAGAGGGTAAACTTGCGGAGGACCGTCGGTCGTTGTGAAGTTTGCCATTTGGATCAGCGATAGCTACTTGTAGTCGCCGTCGCAGATGGGAAACTCTAGACCCGTCTGCCACTGTTAGTCGCCAACTAAATAGACCAACTCGACTCTAAATTTCTAAAAAGACCAACTAGTCGAGTAAGTTGGAGGATTAGCGAGTCAAAGGAGTCGAACGTCCAAGAGTATCTTACCTTCAACTGGGGAAATCTATTTGATTATCCCGCGAGACTAGGACAATTAGATTCATGTTGTCTTCATTGTTCTAGAAGAGGAACTCCCCTTGGTGTCTTGTTCCTGTTGATCCTATGAAGTTGAAGAATATCATAGAGAATAGAGATGGATCATGGACCATGGTTGACCAAATGCTGACAGGACGGGCTGCTGGCGCTGCATGTGTGCATATGTGCAGACGGAGGACTTTGCTGCCGTGCTAGTGCTAGTGCTGTCTACTTGATGAAATGCATGCTGCTGCCCGCCGTCAGTATTGGGACTGCAGCATACACATGCGAGTCCCCGTTATTTTTGGCATCTTGGGATCTTCTTGAATTACCAACTTCCCTCGTACTGCACTCATTTACACATCTTAAAGAAGTGTACAACTCGCATGCCGTATTTCCAAATCATCGAGTCCTCTGCAGTGCTTCTTCCCACCACCAGCTCGCTCGCTTGCTGTTGGTGTTGATCTCGCGAGTCAACACCCGTCACTCTAGAGAGCCTCACCACCTCACTTGACGTTTCCCCTCCGACTTCTTCTCTTGACACTTCTTGCAGTCTTCAAAGTTGAACTCGTTCCAACACGCTTGGTTCAATGGTTTGACTTCTTTCCACTCCAAACGCTTTGTCTGGCGAACTAAACACCCACCACCGAAATATCCTCCCTGGTCCACGTCTGTCCTGCTTACCCCAGTGCAGTGGAATTAACGCTGTAATCGCTCATTCAAGCAAGCCAAACGCAAAACGAAAAAAGGGGCCTCCCCTGGTCTGGTACGGGACTGCACCCTGGATCCCTGAAGCTTTCTTTCCGCCACACCCTGGTCCTTCCACCTCCCACCTTCCACCTTCCACCACGCCCAGCGTCTGAAGTGAAGCCTGAAGAGCACCTGAACTTCTGAAGTCTGAAGTCTGAAGTCTGAAGAGCTCCTGCAAAGCACGGCCAGCCAATCTCAAAGGGCACCTGCAGGGCACCCACCACTGAGGTGCACACCGCACACCGCACACCGCACACCGACCCCACAGCAACAACAGCCGCCGCTCTCTCTTCTTTCTTTCCTCCGACTGACAGCCACCAGTTCCACCACACAACACACACACACTCCTTTGGATACGACCCAGTCACTCGTTTGCATTTCCCTTTTCCCTTCTCTTCTACTACCCCCCCCTTCAAGTGATTGAGACTTCGTCACACCAGGCCCTTTTGGTTAGTGAGGACCAGACATTTATTTCCTTTCCCACCAGCCTGGGATTTCACCTTCCCACGTCGCACCCAGAGGAGGACAAGAGCAGCCAACCCGCAGGACTCGAGGTCGGACGATTGAGGTGCGCGTAGATGAGGTTGCGCCGAGGACGAGATTAAGGAATTATGAGGGAGGAATATTGCCAACGCGGCCACGAGAGCAACACCACAGACACGTCGTCGCCCTACGATGCAAACGCCCTCGAGCTAGAATCCTGTCAGTCGTCGTCGACAATGGCAGCGCAAAGGAGGAAAGATGGGTCAGGGTCGAGCAGGAAGCAAACAACAGGACGATTCAACACCAGGACCGCATTACTTTCAATTCTGGCGACGGTACCAGTCACCATGGCTCAGAGCTGTATCTCGTTGTCTGGGTCAACGCAATGTCCTGCCTTTAGTGCCGCGTCCATATCCGTCACCGATAGCGCAGTCCTAGGGTTTTTGTACGTTGGATCTCTACCCAAGGGAGGACTTCACCACTAACTTTTTCCTTCTAGCCCATTCCTCAGATCCGTCACGGACGCCGCGACCTTCGACACACAGATACGCTCATACGTCGCGACAAGTTACGTGCAAGAAAAGTATGTCACTTGAAATAAGTTACACTTTCAGGCCAATGGCTAACGGTTTCCCAGATACCAAACCCTCCTTGGTTGTGACACGGTTGATTTGACAAACACAACAAACCTTTACGCACGCTTCACAACCAGCACAATATGTAATGCAATAATACAAAACTCCAAGACGCCATGTGGGCTGTCAACGGCCAATTCCCGCCCTGTGTGTGCTGCCACATGTGTAAGTCCCCCATATAAACAACTTATCAAGATCGATATTAATATCAAACAGGCCGACCAAGCTGAAAGCGAGGCCATTATCATCGCCAATAACGATCTTTGCCAGAATCCCAGTAGCAGTGCTGATACACAGATCCGAGCAGATTTCACCAACTGTGCATTGCCTGCCAATTCGTTGAGCGGTACCTGCATCGATGGCGCAACCAATGAACCAGACAACTGTGGCTTTGGAAACAGCACGATTGGCCTATGCCAGTATTGCGGCTCAGGAGGGCAAAACAGTACGGACACGTGCTGTTATAATTCCAAAGCGGAGGAGAGATGTAAAGGCGTAACTCTACCAACCATTACAGCTTTCATGACCTTTAGCACAAGCTCCCCAACAGCTTCATCGACATCCACGCCATCCTCTTCAGCATCAAGCTCGGCCGCACCAGCTTCCGGTTCCAAGAAGGGTCTTTCAGGAGGTGCTATTGCTGGGATTATCATTGGTTCTATCGCCGCAGCTGCAATCATTGGAGGACTGATTTTTCTTCTACTCCTGTGTCTACGCAAACGCCGTGGAACAGAGAGTGGTAGCGTTTTCAATCAGCCTTCGCCTGCCAGAAGAGGCCAAAGTATGGCATATAATCCAGTTGCAGCAAACACGACCCCAGAAGGATATGAGGTGCTACCAGGAGGACGAATCGCACGTATGTCGGCTTTGGAGGGCAACTCGGATCCATCGCCACCTCGGAATGTTGCAGCAGTGACACCAGCAAGTAATACAGCAGGACGTAGTAGACGACACGAATCTTCATCCGATGAATATAGTCCCGTATCGAACAATCAAGGAGGAGTACTGAGACCTCCCCCAACAGCGAGACGGACCGGATCGTTATCCAGTGGATCAGCCCTTGGATTCGATGACCCACAATCGCCGCACTCGGGAAGCGGTGGAGACATGTCCTCTCCCCAAGGAATTGCCGCCAGTCAGCAATCTGAGCAATTGCCATTTTTCAAAGATTATTATTCGTCGGACGAAATTCATCCTGGAGACAAGGTTGCCACATTATGGGCATATCAACCACGGGCCGGAGACGAGTTTGCTTTGGAAAGAGGTGACATGCTGAAGGTTGTGGGAATCTGGGATGATGGATGGGCGACTGGGGTGTTGATCGATGAGAATGCCGAGGATTGGGACGCCAAACGAAATGCCCAACGGGATAGTGGTGTTTCCAACACATCCGGTCGAAGAGACGCCTCACCGAACGTCAGTGGTGAAATCAAAGCATTCCCATTAGTTTGTGTGTGCTTACCGGACCACTGGAGGAAGACCATCGAAGGTGATGGTTCAACAGAAACAGCATCCACCGGTCCCTTTGGAGGTCAATCCTGACTATCCGACTAATGTTTTGCCCCCACTACTCGCATTCTGATTGCATGGCTTATGACGATGGTGTTATTGGGTTTCAAGAGTTTTTCTCGGATTCGTCCTTTTTTTTGACCGTTATATATACGGAGAGATCAACATCGACCCTACACCACACCCACCTTCTTCGACCAAATTCAAGAGGCCAGGAGCGCAAACCACCATACATATATGCGCCCGCCTTGTCACGCCCAACCTTGACGCCTATTATGTTATAGACTTTACGATTTTGCGCAGCATTACAATTTTTTTTTTGCATTCGAAACTCTTTCGGCTGGATCTTCGCGACATTGCCTCCATGGCTTATGTGCTGTGAGAAGGAATGCATCGATTCGGCTCTAATAATACAATATTACGACAAACCAAGGGTCTACCCAATCGAGGACGAGAAGACTTTGTTAAATACAACCTTTTTCTTTTTTTTTTTCTTTTCCTTTTCTATATACCCACATTGTTGTATTCACACTTGGTTGGGAAAATGAAGGGAGGGAGATGGGGATGAGATGAGGAGAAGAGGGTGGTTTGAATGATTGACTTGGTGGTTTTTATGACGGAGTTCTTTTCTTTTGAGGGGACTGAGGTTTATATATTTGAGAGAGGTGGTAGATATTAAGGGGAGAGGAGAGGAGAGTTAATTGGGTTCTGGGGAGGTAATTGGAACCTGTGTGAATTGAGTTGAGGTGACGAGGGGTGAGGGTGGTGAGTGAGTTGATGGTAGGATATGATAGGATAGGAATGCTTCATTAAAGAATTGAAATCCCCTATCAGATAGTAGCTTATGAGTTGGTTTTTTGTGCAGTACTTGATGTGAATTTTGTTGTGGGCATGTTTAGCCAGGCTGATGATTTGAGTGACGAGTGAGAAATTGGCGAGTAAGCTGTGGGTTACTCGTGAGTAAGCTATGAGTTACTCCCCGGTAATCCATGCATGAGCAACTCAACCGCCTCCAGGAAGCGCTCACCATTCACCACCCACTCTGAATCCCTACCATTGCAACCCAAGACGGAGAGAGCCCAACACGGGTCTCTCTCCGTCTTGGACGTCTTGAACGTCTTGGACGCCGCCCCTCCCTTCTCAGAATAGTAGATGATCTGAGATGTATTTTTGTCGAGTTGGGTGGGTAGGTAGGTAGGTAGGTAGGTAGGTAGGTAGGTAGGTAGGTAGGTAGTGAGGAACTAAGAAGAATTAAGGAGAGAGAGGGG